>PVKE010014570.1:0-34752 GCA_004027555.1 Craseonycteris thonglongyai | reverse complement strand
CCATCCATGTTGCCACAAATGACTGTAATTTATCATTTCTCATCGCTGAGTAGTATTCCATTGTGTAAATGTACCACATCTTCTTTATCCAGTCATCTATCGAAGGGCATTTTGGTTGTTTCCATGTTCTGGCCACTGTGAACAGTGCTGCGATGAACATGCGGGTACAAACATCTTTAAAGATCAAGGTTTTCAAGTTATTTGGGTAGATGCCCAGTAGAGGGATGGCTGGGTCATATGGTAATTCCATTCCTAATTTTTTTGAGGAATCTCCATACAGCCTTCCATAGTGGTTGTACCAGTTTACATTCCCACCAGCAGTGTATTAGGGTTCCTTTTTCTCCACAGCCTCTCCAGCATTTGTTATCCCTTGTCTTGTTGATTATAGCCATTCTAACAGGTGTAAGATGGTTTTATCTTAAATATAAATTTGTATGACTTTTTAAATAACAAAATCACGTTGTATATTAAAGTATGATTAGACTTATCTTCAACAAACTAGATATTACTTCATTTCATCAATATAGGATAAATCATCAGACTATTTTTTTTTAATTATTTGAATCTTTAGAGAATGTGGGCATGCAATCATCAAGCCAGAATAAGATGTTTCTGATGGACACATACACACAAATACAAAACAACAACAACAACAACAACAACAATTATTTAAGTTTTTTGCTTTGCAATGCTCAATAGGTTAAATAACCCATGTCCATTAGAAAATAGAGCTGATAGAGTCAATTTAATTATTTGCTTTTCAGATGTTGCCTAAACATTTGAGTGTACCAACTCATCTCAAAACACCACGTTTCTGAGAAAGCAGAGTCCTTTTCGTCATTTGATCACAGTATTGGCAAGGCTCCAAATAGTAACAATAATTTTTTTCTTAGAAGTCCCTGAGATTGCTGTGGTGATCCCAGGAAAATAATTTAGTATTCCATAAAAGTTTTAAAACGTCATTATGTGCATGTGAAAAAGAAAAGTAAATTTCACTAAGCTCATTATTTGTAGTAAAATGATTGATGGAAAACAGAATTACTAGTGAGGTCAGCTCTTATCTTCTCTGAGTTATATCATTACAGAGGAAAGGGCATACTTACCTATTCTTGGAGTATATCACTTTTCTTAGAATAGTCTTTTATAAAATCTACAGAAAAAAATGCGGAATCACTGTAATTCCTGCCCACATGTAAATTTACCAAATGGAACACTCATTCTTAAAACCATCATGTGTTTAAGTTGAAATAAAACTTCCCCTGATAAATTATGTGTAGAAAAGGCAATCACGCATGCATGAAAGGATAATAGAACAATAGAATATACAAGGGCTGTCTGGAAAAAGTCAAGCCATAAGTGTCTCTATTTTTCATATGACATGGCTGGGTATTTTCTGAAAAGCCACTATATATGTCGGAAAGATATATACATGTATGCATGAGTCAGGAGAGAACATACATATCAGAGTGAGGTGAGGTATCACATGAATCAGAACAAAATGAACGGGTGCCACTGAGTATAAGGGTGAAACTAATATTTGGAAACTAGGGAGCAAAATTAGTGAAAAAATAAAGAGGATAAGGGTGTTACCATTAATTATAATTTCCAAGTCACCTTTTAAGCCACATTTACCTAGTTGTATAGGATTTCTTATTTCTGGGCATGAGCTGACCTAGCAAGTAAGATCCTGCTTGTTTCTATCCATTTTATCCTTACTGCTAGAATAACATCATTTCAAAGTGTCTAAGTTCTGAAGTGATAGCTACCATATAAAATTTAAAGAAGTAATAAACAGTAATCAATGTGATATATGTTGTACAATTATCACGTGGGCATTTCAAAACATTTTGCAAACAATTCTTACAAAGCCCTTTTAATTAATATCAGTGCCAGGGATGATCAGACTAAACATTTATTGAGGGGCATCAGTGTGAAATATTTCATGGGCACTGATTTAATCTAATAAAGCAGAAAAGACAATAAACCTGCAAAAATAAGTGACTTACCCAGGGGCACATATTTAACATTCACTCAATTTTATGTTGTCGTGGTTTACGAACCCCCATAAATGACCGTGAAGTTCAAGGAGCGAAACTCACATAATTAACTAAAAGTGAATGTTAAAGATAGATCTTAAAAACAAAATGAATACGACTGAACATTCAGAAGGAAGCTTTAAGAAATCAAAAACACTGCGTAGAATCAGACTTGAGGGAAACATTAAAAAGTAATCAGGGAATGCCAGGGTGGCTGAACAGGTTGAGCACTTGCCCTGCAACTGTGAGGTTTGAGGATCAAATCCTGGCCCCATCCTGTCACATGCTGAATGCAGCGTGCAACTGGGCAGGCCCCTGTTTGGCTCCACCCCACGTAGCCCCACATTTACTTGTGTGAAATAAAACTATGTCAAAACACAAAACTAGTGACATACAGCTATGGAGACTGCTCTGGGACCTGCCCCTTCTCTCAGTCTCTCTTTCTTTGTCTCTCTCTCTCTCTCTCTCTTTGTATCTCTCTCTCTCACCTTCTTTCAAATAATAAATAAATAAATAAATAAATAAATAAATAAAATCAAGATCTAACTAGAAAGCACTAATAGTCCTGAAAGAATAGTGTCTCCCTCTCTACTTCTCTCTTTCTCTAAATTCTTCAAATTTTCAGATTCTCAGTGCAGTATTTGTCTTAGACTTTAACCCTAGATACTCCTTATATGTGGAGATTATATATATATTTAATGGTAGTTTTGTCCCCTCCTGAATATTCAACTAAAATTCTACCCCACTGATTCTCATTGATGCTTCAGTAGATATATAAAAATAAAAAATCACGTGATAACCATTTTCTACAAAAATTATGGCAAGACTTGGAAATCAAAATAAAGATTCTCCTTAGTCATTGTTGATCTCTTCTGAAACATTATATAGCTTTTAAACTGACATCACAATTTTGGAAGCATTCATTTTTATTTTGGTATTTATTTATTCTTGGCCCTTTTCCCCATATCCTGAATTATAAAACTCTGGGAGAAATTTAGTATGGCTGGTCCCAAACTCACCAAAGTTCTGCATGACAAAATGATGAAAGTCGGTTTTGCAAAACAGATAAAGCATTTTTTACGGAGGAAATAAAATTATGCACATTGCTTTATTTCTCAGAATCACACACAAGAATTCCTTTTAGTTTACAAGGCCACCAAAATAAAATAAAACTACCATTTAGAGGTTAGTCACAATTTAATGGTTAGTTTTGATGAAAACTCATTCTCAATTCCTTTCAGCTTGAGACACAGCATTATGAATTATAATTCCCATCCTCTTACATATTTCTCTTCTTTAGCAAAACCTAGAAAAAGAGTGTCTTTGAAGCTCCTGATGTGTGGAGTGTATTGTTCATTTCCAGATATTTCAGAGATGGGAAAGGTATTTCTGTTAAACATCAGAAAGTTCAATCTCTATTTGGGGTGGTAAAGCACATTCATAAACTGTCAATGTGTAGCCTCAGGATGAATTATCTATATTAAGCATAAGGATCTAATGTGTTTTTGTAATAGCATGAACATAGTCTATGTAGTATTTATATGTTTTCTTTATTTAGGGCAATATGTACTTTTAATATTCTTTTTATTATTTTATATTTGACAGAGAGAGACAGAGAGAAGGGGGAGCCCAGAGCAGTCTCCATAGTTGTACATCATCAGTTTTCAACATGGTTTCATTCCACATAGGTGGGCGGGGGGCTCAGCAGGGCGGGAAACAGGCTGGGGCCTCCTGCATGGGAGGTATCCCCACAATCTGGGAACCAAACCAGGGGCTTCCTACCTGGGAAGTTCACCCCAGAGAAAACCAAAGTGGGGGGTCACACCCCAGTTAAGCACATGGGTTCTGATGGGCCACGGCTGGATTCCATTCTTGGAGCCTGGGGCTGCAAAGTGAGTGTCTAACCAGCTGAGCGATACTGGCATCTCTGGTTTGTACTTTTATTTCTTATATTGCCTAGGTTTGCAAATTTGGGTCAAATATCAATCAGCATTTATTTCTGAGCTCCTATTAAACAGTAATCATTGGGTGATATGATAAATTAAAGGAACCAAGAAATAATTATATCTAATTCCTATTCTAAGGGCTGATACTATATGTATGATTATTGATAAAAGATATTTAAGTGTCACACAAGATATTTGATGATATAAACTTGAAAAATTCCAAGAAAAAAGAATTGCTTTAAACTGAGATGATCAGAGAAAGACTCAAGAAGATGAAAGTGTAATAAATATTGTTCAAGAAAACATTGAATGTAATATTTGATATAAATATTTTGGATTTAGTTTTAATTTTAAAAAGTTATTTCATAAAAATTAGAAAAAATAGACAAAAAAGAACTAGGTAAAAATAGTATTTTTTTATTTTGTTATTGTTTCTATTTTTCTCTGAGTAAAATTCCTAAGAGAAAAATAGTCCAGAATAATTAAAGGGTTCACAAGAAAGCTCTCCAACTTTAGCATAAGTTTACATTTTGAATACAAAAATATTCATAGTCATTATCAATTAATTGGATTTTTTAAATAAATGAGAACAGTTATTTAGCCTGTTTCTGAAAGTGTGTGACTGAGCCAGAAATATAAAAGTCAAGTTATCTTTCAAATGTATTCTGTTAGGAAATAAGCTTTTCAAAAATATTTATTTGGAAACAGAGGTAGAAAAACTTAAAATGTCATGGAAAAAGTAAACCAACACACATATACACATACATCACAAGATATATGATTAAATAAGGTTTATTGTTTATTTTTTAAGTCATAAGCTACTCCATTTTATTCAAAAACTTCTTTGTTCCAGAAAGGATTAAAAATGGCTTGCCAATTTGTCTCTGATAGTTAAAGTTCCACCTATCTACAAGTTTACAATAAATTTACATGTCTGTTACTATCTACCTGACAAACACTTGCCTCTATCAATTTAAGGATCCAGAAAGTTCGTTTTTTTAAATTGACATCATTATTGAAATAATTGTATGTTCACATGTAGCTGTAAGATTTAACACTAAAAGATTCCTTGTATGCTTCGTTCAGTTTTTACCAGTGGTAACATTTTGCAAAACTGTTGTGCAATGTCGTAGCCAGAACATTGATATTGATGCATTGTACCCATCTTATTCAAAATATTTGTTTTATTTTTACCCAGTTAGTGTGCATATCCAAGTTTTATACACTTTTGTCACCCTGTGTAGATTGTGTACCCACCACCACAGGCGAGATACTGAGCGGTTCCAATACCTTAACAATCTTTTGTAATATGCCCATCTCCCTCCCTATGGTTCACTGACTCTCAGTTTCTAATCCCTGGCAGCCTATAAACTATCAGATATTGTTTTTTTAGAAAAAAAAAATTTTTAAGTAACATAAACAAATGAGAATATGTCAAAAATATTTTAGAACGAATAGCAAAATTTCCCAATTTCTTTCTTTTTTTCAACTAAACACTTTGCTTTTTTTTATTGTTAAATTTATTGGGGTGACATTGGTTGGCAAAAATTACATAGGTCCTAAGTGTACAACTCTACATCACATTGTCTACGCATTACATTATGTGCAATATTCATGATTTAAAAAGTGTTATAGATATGAAATGTTATAGATATGTTATAGATGTGAAACCTTATGAGAATGATGCTTTTCCATTGGTGTAATTCTCTGGAGACTCATCCGACTTCTGCGTATACCAAAACTTGTTTCTATTTATTGCTGAATAGTATTCCACAGTATCAACCTACCGGTTTATTTAACCATTATCCCAATGAAGGACTTACGGGCCTATTCCAATTTTGTCTATTATAAGAAATGCTACTATGACTACCTGTATTTGTGTATAGGTTATTGTGTTAATACAAATTATTCGTGAAATAATGCCCATGGGTGCCATGACTAAGTCCCATGATGGTTGTTTGTTTATCAGATTAATGGTGCAATTTTATATTTCCACCACCAATACTTGAGTGATCTAGTATTTGTGTGTTGTTTACAGCATGTAGTGTTGTGTTTTTTTAATTTAGCAATTTGAAGGTGTGTAGTGGCCTAAGATTTTTTTTAATATTATAAAGTTATGTTTATTATTCAGGATCTACCCACAGACCCTGATTATTATCTGTGGTCTCAGGCTGAGTTCTAAATCTAGTGGAACGCCTGTTCTCTGGCTGTGAGCTCATTCTACATGTTATTTGTTACCAGAAACATTGGTATCTCCCATTATGTTAATGGTTCCTTTGCATAGATGCTTACTGTCCTGGGTTCTCTTGCATTTTACTACAATAACATCTAAGACAGAGTCGCAAAAGTAATATGATTTTACAAACAATTTGAAAACATTTAAACAGATTGACAATATAGTGTAATACAATTTCTCTTAGTATAAATGTTACAATAGCAACATTACTAACTTGGGACGGCTTCCTGATCATTTAGTTTTTCCTCACACTGCCATTATGTACAGATCAGCTTATGGCAAAGGCGCTACCACATCATATTCTGTCTACCGGGAGTTCACAGACTCCCTTCACTACACGGAAACACACACTACATGCATTCTGGGGGGTTATTTGGGGTCTGCTCATAATTTCCCTAAGCGAAACTGGCTTAAAGGTACCCACAGTCTTTTCTGCCTAAGCACAATTTCCATGAGGAAAAAACAGATTAAATCTATATATAGTTAAGAAGTAACAAATAAACAAAAACTCAGGGATACAGTCAATAGTTTAGTGGTTACCTGAGAATAAGCAAAGAGGGGTGTAGGAAAGGAGGGAGGCAGCATCAGATATATGGTGATGAGCTCACAATGCAACACACAGACGAAGTAATGTAGAATTGTACACCTGGAAGGTAATCTTTACTAACAAATATTACCCTATTTATAAATTGTTAAATTGTAAAATTTAACAATGAAAGCAATTGTCATAGAGAAGTGACGATATTCATGAGTCTGCAAAAATGCATGCACATATATATTAACAAACACTTGATATATAAAAACACTTAGTTTTATACCCTTAATCATTTATTTAAGTGGTTTCAGAGTTTTTACCCAATGAATAAATCTACATTAGGACCCCGTGAGTTTTAATATTGCAAATGTTAGTTTAAATGTAAGCTAAAAACAAATTCAAAGCTTACAGTACATGTTTATGCTACTGCAAAATATAGTGTAAATTCTCGTCTAGCATACCTGCATCCAAGGATTGAAACAATACTTATAGCCTCTTGTTATCCTCCATTCAGCCTTGCTTACCTTGGCGTGGCTTAATTCACAGCCTTAAATCTCTTCACTTAGATACAGGGTAGCTCCAAGAATTCCAAACTTTAACAGGTATTACAGCTTTTGATACCAGAAAAACGATACTATAGATTCTAATCCAAGGAACGACTCTCATTGGATGAACACTTGAACCACACTGGTGGCCAAGATGATGATGTTCCCTGAACGCTAGGCCAGGTCAGAATCCATTTCCCTGACATTGAAATCAGGGCTTCAGGAATACCTTATCCATATGGCCTTTAAACATTGTCAAATCAAAAGAAGGCCAGTCTCTCTGGAGTCAGATTCAGGCTAACAAAATACTCATGTACTGTCTGATTTCATGATTTCCCAAAACAGAAGAGTGAGAGCCTCAACAATTAAATTCTTTATCTCTGAAACATGGAAATGCTCTCAACTTTAAAGTCTTCACTCGCTACATTCTCTCTGTTCCACCATTGTTTCAAAGTGTTTATTACTCACATATCTGTAGAGTTCATGCTTAGAATATTTTTTCCCTCTCATTTTAGTCAGCTCTGCAATACTTTTCAGACACATACTTTAAGGGTAGGAGTATAGTATTTAGATGAAGGTAATGAAAAATTCCACACAGCCTTGCAAGGCCCATTTGGAAAAATTACACTTTTCCTTATTTACATTATCATTCAGGATAATCATCCAGGAAGCTTTTTTTTTATTTTTTTATTGTTAAATGTATTGGGTTGACATTGGTTGGTAACAATACATAGGTTTCAGATGTACAACACTTCATGACATCATCTATGCATTGCATTATTTTAATCAAAAAAGAAAAAAATTTCATCCAAGATATGACATGTTTGCAAATTATTGGCAAATCTGCAGAAGCAGAAATGAAGTGGTGGCCAGTAGATTAGTGGTTTCAAATACAAGGTGTGGTCCAAAAATACAGTGACAAGGAATGTTGCTATCGAATGCCATCTGAAGGAAAGACAGATATCTTTAATATAGGCTGCGGCGTGTTGGACCTTAGTAACAGTGTGTGAAAAGCTGTCAGTTGTTGAGAAAAGTGTGTTTTAAAATGTGCTGGAAATCGTGGGTCATAGACAACATATTAACGTAAATGTCTGTCAAGTGAAAATATATGGTTTGTCCCCATTTACCTTATTCATCAGATCTAGGGCCATGCGATTTCTGACTCTTCCCCAAAGTCAAAATACCCATGAAAGGTAAATGTTTTGAATCGATTCAGTACACCAAGGCAGCCACAATGGTACAACTAGTCATTCATGAATGAAGACTTCCAGAGCTGCTTCAGAAAGTGGCAAGAATAATGGGATGCATGCATTTGAAGCAAGGGGGGGTATTCTGAGGGTAATTAGTGACAATGTGTCTTCTAACGTAATAAATTTTTGAAGTGTCTAAATATTTTTTTTATTAATAGCAATTAAACAGAGCAGAGGTATGCTAGATTTCTAAAACAAAATGAAACCTTAAAAGTGACAAGAACTCAAATACTCAGAATATAAAGGTACGAATATTTTGTTGTTGTTGTTGTTGTTTATGGGTACTAGATTAAAAAGTTGTGGTACATTTACACAATGGAATACTACTCGGTGATAAGAGAAGATGAAATACAGCCATTTGTGACAACATGGATGGACCTCGAAACCATCGTATGAAGCCAAATAAGTCAGACTGAAAAAAATCAAGAAACATGCTGTAATAAAAGTTTTTTTTTAATTTTATCATTTATCTGTCCCCTCCATTTATAAAGTTGATGATGGATAGTGATTGAGGTGCAGACAGCATCTGACTCAAATACCTTAAGATTGATTTTTCTTAAAGCCAAAATCTAGACTTCAGAACATTGTGAGAAACCCCCAATACTTGAATCTTTGTGACCTTACCTGACAGAAACAGTAGCAGAAAGATAACCAGTGTCTCAACTCGTCTTCCACAAGCTGGACAAGTGCTTCTCATTGGTGAAATCTAATTTGAATTCAGACCTCTAGCTTCCAGGAGGTCTGAAGTATATAATATGTTGCTTTCCAAACCTTATGATACTAAATGCCTTGTAGGGTTGGATTCCAAGTACCAATCAAACATAATATACAATATTACTATATTCCTGTGTTCATGTATTTTATATATAGATTTATATATTATATATATCACCTACATATATACATCCACACACATATACATGCACACATGAAGTAAATTTAAAAAACTGTTGAGAAAATCATTTTAATGAATTAAATTAAGATAACTATATCTTACTATTTTTGTGCAAGATTTCAGGACATATAATAGTTTTTATTTTCTTTACCCTTCTGAAATGAAGTCTGCAGTCAAGAATATTTGCTATACACCAGGTAGCAAGTAGTAATTTTTAACTCTCTTCTATTCAGTGTTGTGCTTCTATGTCATTATAGAAAATGATGCTGGACATCAATTTATGGCACTGTAATTAAGATTGGGCTAGAATCACAGCAATTTCCATATCACTACTTCTAAAAAATCTGTAGGTTTTCCTTGTGGAAGCAATCTATATATTCTGGTCTTTAATAATTCTTTTGTCTGCGTTCATATTATACAAGAATGTATAGCAATTATTCCTCAAGTTTCTATTCTCATTCTCTAGTATAAAATGCATTCTTGATGGGCATCATCAGCTTTTTCTTTTTAAGAGACTTGAGCAGAACAGAGAATGCAACTATTTTGAGATTGATGGGCTGGCTCATACTTTTCCTTCATACAAATCAACATTCTCGACAAGATGTGTATTGTTTATACCTGCTTTTGCAGTCTATCCATAAGAAGGAAAAAAAAATTGTTATTTGGTCAGAGAATCATAGCTTTTTTCATTAATGTACAGCAATCAGTATCCTTACTGCCTACCTGGTTTAAAACTTTTTTAAGGGGTTCAACCTGGATATTCAAGTTGTCTCATTCCCCATCTAATTCAGGGCAACAGCTGAAAAAAAAATGCTTTGAAAAACAGTTCTTTGACATTGATATTTAACTTTTATATATTTATTCTCTTCAGTAAATCTATATTACTCAATGTTTCATCCCAAACATATGAGATTTTAGATTTCCTAAAATGTCTTAACTCATGTGTTTCACTTGGATTACCCCAAAGAGTAATGGTTGTTAACACACACTTGTCTGGGTAAGTGAATTAAATACAAGCATAGAAAAGAGAGCAAAATAAAAATTCTCGAAAAAGTTATCAATACATTAATGCACGCAAACTGGTTAATTAAAGTTATTAACACACTTCAGCATAGCTTCTAGCTTCTACAGCAGAAAAGTTTCTAAAGAAAACACACACAGTTTTTAAAAAATACATGATTTTAAAAAACATTTTCAGTGTTTTCTATTAATCATCCGTCTTTTAATAATGATAGCTTCTTTCACACCTCAAGCAGAAAGATTCTGTGTGGTAAGATATAGACACTATAAAGAAAATGTCTTGAAACCTGTTAGATTTAATTTTTTGAGACTGAATGCCTTTCAAAGTAACAACACTTTTGATTTGCATGATATCTTTCTTAACATGTCAAATGAATTTAAAGACTGTTAACTCATTTATTTTGACACAGACGGAATCTCTTGCAGTCAAGAGCGTGAGATGACAAAGGCTCCCCTTCATAGTATCAGCTGTTAGGATTTCAGTGAGAGTTGAGGAGGCTGTTTAGAAACAGAATAAAATGGAAGCAACTTTTCATACAGGGAACATGAGAATCCTGGATCTCTCTGTTTCGGGCAAGTCAATTATAAAACAAGTTCTTGTAGTTGCAACGTATCAAAAGTAATATTTTAACTGGAGGGAAGGATCCCTAGGCTAGATAGAAAAGAACCATTTACACCATTTTTTAAAACTTTAATACTAGATCCTTCTTTCTATCATGAATAATCTATTAGCTATATTACAGACAAGGAAATGTCCAGGTGGATGACAGTAGTTGGATATCACTACAGATGGGCGGCCTAAAGGAAAATTTTATATAGTGTGTATCATAGACTAGCTTTGGTACTTTCAGTAATAAAATTCACAGTGGGTACCCAGGGTTCACAGTAATTCAGGTATATATTTAAATTACCATTCCCTGTCTTTTTTTCCTAATTGTTCCTAATGATTGATCAGGTAAATGCACCTTTTATTATTCATTGATTAATTTCAGAAATAAAAAAGAACACAAAATTTTGCTTTTTATAATATTTGACATATTCTAGAATTTCATTGACCCACATTGAAGTTTGATTTGCTCTGGTTTGGTTTTTTTTTTGTTGTTGTTGTTAAATTTATTGGGGTGACATTAATTGATATCAATTACATTGCTTCCAGGTGCACAAATGTACATGACATTGTCTATACATCGCATTATGTGCTCACCACCAAGAATCAGCTCATTTTCCATCACCTTGTGTTTGATTTCCCCTCCCTACTCCCCCACACCCTTCTCTTTCCCACCTCCCCCCCTTACCCTCTGGATTGGTTTTCTTATGGTTTAAGATCATTGAGTTATACATGAACACAGTCAATACTTTAGTGGTTACCTGAGGGTAAGGAGGGAGGGGGGAATCAGGAGGGGGCATCAAATATACGGTGATGGAAGGAGAGCTGACTCTGGGTGGTGAGCACATAATGCAACACATAGATGATGTCATGTAGAATTCTACACCTGCAACCTATGTAATTTTTTACCAACCATGTCATCCCAATAAATTTAACAATAAAACAAGAAAAAGCAAAAAACAAAACCAAAAAAGATAGAGTTGTGACCTAAATATATGTATTCAATTACTGAGTCTTATATTTTACCAATGGATGTCAGAAATAAACAGGATTTTTCTATATTTATAGAGTTTTTCAAGATATTTATTTCTATCCTTGAACTTCTGCAATAGCTGTTATCCAAATCTGAAAGCTCAGTAATACAGTAGAAAAAATATCATAATGCAACTTATTTAAACTTCAACTTGCAACTAAGTATTTAGAAAATTCAGGTCCAACATATATTATTAAGAAACATTTACTGTTAATTTACATTAAATTTATTTTTGCATAGTAAATTTGCAAATTAAAAAGAATATCTATATCTACCTCTCAGTAAACACATATGCACATATCTGTATATGCCATTTTAGCAGAAAATATGATTAAAACATGTACAGTATCCCAGCAGAAGTAACACCTCCTTTTTTATGCTAATCTATACCAAATCTTTTATTACAAAATCATAGACATGTAATTCTGTAACAGCAATATCCCACTCAAGCACACTGCACTATTTTAAAAAGGGTGCTACTTCTGCTGGACCCTGTATATGGATTCTGTTCGAAAGATTTTTAACAGCTTTTGAAACTTAAATAAGAGACTCAAACAAGGTTTTTAGCTAGTAATTTCTAGTCATATAAAAGACTATATATATATATATATATATATATATATATATATATATATATATATACATATACAGTAGATGTTCAGTTAACCAGCACCCATGGAGATTGGTAGATGCTAGATAAACGTAAGTAGACTCTGGTTAATCAAAACTCAAATAGCTAGCACTCTCAAGCAACCAGCTGAGTTCTGATTAACAGAGTCTAGTATATATATGGGGGCTGTCCAGAAAACAAATCCAGCCATTGTCAATATAATAAGAGTTATTATACATGGCTGGATACTTTCTGTGTGTGTGTGTGTGTGTGTGTATATACACACACACACACACACACACACACACACACACACACATATACACATACATATATTAATATATACACATATATATAACACATATGTATGTGTGAGTGCTTGTGTCTATCATCTATGTACGGTATCTATAGTCTATCTACCTATCATCTATCATCTATCTATCATCTATGTATCTATCTATCTATTATCTGTCTATCTATTTATAGAGAGAAGAAATTGGGTACAGTACAGAGAAAAATCACCTAGTGTTCTATCTCTCAGAGGGAACACTTAAACATTTTATAAGATTTCATTTTCCTCATCAATCTTATGCATATATTATAAAATAGGTGTGATCATATTATATATGAAATCATAAACCTTACATGTTCACTCCATTTTAAATTACAATTGCTTCCCAAATCATTAACTACCCAAGTATCTTTTCAAGGAACAAAAAACTAATAACTACTGACACACAAATATGCTCATCAGCATATGTACAGAATGTGAATGGGTATGCAGCCTTGTTATCAGTTCTAAGCATGTTGTTTATTGGAGAAATTTTTAGACAGGGAGCGTTTCTGGAGATGCAAATTCTGATAATGACTATGACTAAGCTGAGTTTTATATATACATATTTTTTAAGATATATTTTTATTGTTTTTGACAGAGAGAGAGAGAGAGATAACAGAGAACAGAGAGAAGGGGGCGGGCCCCGAACAGTCTCTATAGCTGCACATCATTGGTTTTTCCACATAGTTTCATTCCACAGGTGGGCGGGGCTGCACAGGGCAGGAACTGGGCCGGGGTCTCGCTCCGGTGAGAACTGAACTGGGGGCACTCCCCTGTTCAGCATATGGGTCCACACGGGCCGGGACCGGGATTTGATCCTCAGTCCCCAGGGCTGCAAAGTGAGCACTTAGCCCACTGAGCCCTCCTAGCTTTCCCTGAGTTTTATATTTTTACAGGTAAATATTAACACTGGCTGGCTATGGTGAAAGAACACCACTACATTGTGTGAGCTAAGATAGTGCAGGAATTCCTATGAGTATTTTCTACCAGTATATACTGAACTCTAATGTTATTCTGCAGTCATCCTTGTTGCTTAGTAATCTGTGCTGCATATAATGTAGACCCTCTGTTAACCGGAACTGAGGATACCAACACTCTTGATTTTTTTTTGTTGGTTGCTTGAGATTTTGCCAGCACCTTGAGAGTGCTGGTTGCTTGCGTTTCAGTTAACGGAGAGTCTGCTTACATTTTTTCAGCATCTACCAATCTCCCTGGGTGCTGATTAACTGATAGTTTACTATATTTGGTTAACTGCTTTTATCTTCTATCTTGTTTTCCCCTTCAACTGTTAAGCCATTTACCCAATACAGTCATGGACTCATCCAATCTTCCTTTTCATGGTGAAAAAATGGCCTATTTTCTAGTAATTTCTAGGCATATGTGCTAGAAAAAGAGAAGGGAGCAAAAATAGACAAGTCCTTATTTTGTGTCTTACTCTCTGTAATAAGGGTGGAGCCACAAATACTCTTTGGATAAGTTACTGAACAGGATTATAAATTGGTGAGAACACACCAGTTAAATGTCTACTGAGGAGAACCAGCTTGCCCACCACTGTGTGTCTGTTTTTCTGGCATAATTATTAACAGTGCCCTCATACTGTCAAAATGTCTCATGGTAGGTAGTAGATCATACAGCAATGGCAGCTATCAGATTTTTACAAATAACAAAACAGAGACTCTGACTGTTCTGATGGCTTAACTGTGATGAAAGGGCTAATGAATTGTAGAAACGTGCAGCTGCATGGAACAAGCAAAACTTGGCTTTGGAGTGACAGGTCACAGGTGAGGGACAGATCACCATTATTAGATCCATGACCTGAGAAATTAACCTGATTCTCTAAGTCTCAGAGTCATAATCATGTGAATTCTAACATTGTCGTTAAAGGGTGTTAAAGAATTAAAAGATGTACTTGAAAAGCCTGGAACAATGGACTTAAAAGATGCTCAGAGTTAATTGTTACACAAAAAGAGAAGCCGCCCTTAAATGTTGGCTCTTCCAGAGTAAGGAACTCTCACAAGGTCCTTAAACAAGAGCAAAATTGGTAAAGAATTGATTTGAATTTTCAGAGTGCCAGTGCAAAGACTCTTCTGGATTAATCAAAGGGTAATTAATTAATCAAAAGATAGAATAGACAAGTTCATTTTCAAATACCGAAAAAGAACCAATATGAACCTAACATGGTTAACATGGTTAAGCTTTCAAGGCATAACGTCTACGTCACCTAAGAGACATGTAATGATAAACCCTGTTTACAGTAGCTACTTCTAGCTTGAAGTTCAAAGGAGAAGTCAAATAATAATTCACTATAGTAACAAAAATCTTGTCAGAAATCTCTCAGAAGTAGACAGAATAGGATAAAATAAGTCTTGTAGATAGGGAAACAAATGTGAGTTTAAGCTCTCCAACTATCTTGGTATTCTGTATAACATATTTTGAAAGCAATAACTTTATATGACATATCAGATGCCTTTAATGAAATTTAAATCTTTACAAAGGCTTCAGTTTCAGGAACCATCTGAGTTTACTTCAGGATGATGGTCTAGCTCTAGCACAATGTGGAACACACATGCCGAGCAACTCCTACAGGCAGATTTTTAACACAATCAAACTGTTAATGTTTAGTGATTTGTTATATTTTCAAGAGTATCCCATGGGACTTACAAACATTTTTTTTTTTATACATTAACATGTTTCTGTAATTTCATTACAAAGTTTTTTTTACATAGTTTGCTTAATGTGAGGTGTTTAGATGTTTTTCCCATAGATCATTAACCCAGGAACTTTGTCAAGTGTGCTCATTTTATTTTTTCTGTGGACTCACATGCCAGTAAATAGTTCCTTATGGTAAGTCCTAATGGAAAGCAAAGATGGGTAACATTAAATTAGTCAGAAATAAATTTTACATAGTGTTTCTGGTAGCAAATATTATGTGTCACCTTTATAAAAAAGTACATTTTAGCTGAAAATATGATTAAAACATAAATTCAGATGATTTCTGGAAGAGTTGCTCAACAGTTTATAGACACTTAAAAGACATAAACTAGATTTTTAATTAGTAATTTCAATTATCCTGAGGAGCAAATTATAATAAAAATAATAATCATGTTATGAATTTATTGGTCATATACCGGTAATAAATTGATTTTTAAATTAATATATTAACATTTTACTTCTATTTTGCACCTCTTAGAGTATTAGTTGTTTTCATACACTGAATTGTATCCCATTTTTCTGTATCTGTTTTAATATATATCAATTAGGAATAAGCTCTAATAAAGGCTTGACTCATGGAGTATATGAGAAAGAATATTGTCTTGCTCTTGTATGTGTTCCAGATTATTTTCTAAATATTCTGCTTATATGTAGGTTTCTTACTCAATATCTGTCACGTATGTTGAAATCAGTGTCTTGGAATTATATTGGAATAAGCTGTTGGAGGGTGAGGAGAGATAAAATTGTTTCCTTTTTCACTTCATTTTGGTTTCATCTAGTGAGGAAATCACTTGGCCGTAGAAGGAGGAAAGTTATGGTGTTGGTAGAAGGAAACATTTACTATTTCTAGCTTGCTTCTAACTTCCAAGGTACCTTAGAAAATCCAGAGTTGCCTTTTTTAAATGAACTAAGAAACCTTTTTAACCTTAATGATTTTAGCCCTGCGGGGCTGTGTTTCTATTGTGTGTGGAGTTGTGCCCTGAAAGATGTTGAAGTCCTAATTCCCGGTACCTGTGAATGTGACCTTATTTGAAAAAAGTGCTTTTACAAATGATCAAATTCAAAATGTTGAAGAGATACTCCGTTAGTACCATATTTCTTCTGTACATATGTGGAGTGCAACACCCACGAAGGGAGTTTCGTAACCTCAAGTAACAGATTCCAAGACTCTCGAAATCCACATTTGTCACCAGTCTACTAAGAAGGATTTAGGATAGAAAACACAGTTTGCCTGCAGGGAAGCATCAAGCATTTCTCTTCTGCAGGCCACGTTTAATGGCCCATGCTGTTTATGTGCAGGGAGAGGAGTTGTGTATCAGGTCAGTGCAGGATCTGACGTGAGAGAGAAGTCTCATGGCCCACAGGAGCCAATGTCCTACATCACAATCTCACAGACATAGCTTCCAGAGTTTGATCTAATCTGTATTCAGCATTCAACTTGATGGTGTCTTGCACTTGAAAGATGTTGAATACATTAAATCACTTAGTATTGTGTTGTGCTCTGTTCAATACTTCAGGGTGTAATATTACTTTCTCAAGTGTGGAAACACAAGTCTACTGTATGGTTACATAGAAACTGCGATTTGCATTAAGGAGCTACTACTTTTATTGAAATTCTGCTATATTTGGTGTCTCCTCACTCATACTGAGGACTCTTCACTGTGGATTACCCTCTATTCTCTTGCACCCCTTTGAATATCTCTTGCTAGCTCCCTTAACAGTAGCTCTTTTGTGCTATGACAAAGTCTACCAGGAATTTTTCTCCTCTAAGAAATTCACAAAATAATTGCTCTGTTCATAGTTGTTGGATATATATTGCTTAATTAATAAAGTCATCCCCTGATTTTAGTAATATATTTGCATTCTACAGGAACCTTTAAGTCATTAACTTCAGGGAATGAGTATCAGGCAACATACCCAGTTTTCAAAGGATATTACTTTGGGCATGCATTCTATTCCAGAGCCCAGAGGCATTTAATCATGTTCTCTGGTCCCCATGTGTGAAGCTTTTTCTCTTTATTAAATGTTTTATTTTTATTTTGCTTTGCCTTCATGTTGTGATGTTAAATCATTGTTCCAGTCTCTTGTCCTTATATTTATGAATAATATGTTTACTTTTGTATTTGAAATTGACTTTTCTGTTTTTAATTTATGTAATTGAACTTCTTTACCACTATTCCAGATACAGAATTTCAAACAAAATATAACCACATAAATACACACCTATTTGCAAAGACCCTTGTCAAAAAGTGCACTTAATTTTGACCTTGATCTTGTGCAAACATGTTTTCCTTAAATCTATACTTTCTAAGAAATGCCATTAATCTTGTTATTCTGAAGTTTTGAAGCATACTCGGAATAACACACACACACATACACACACACACACACACTCACACCTGTAAAGAATACCATATGTTGGTTAATTGCAGAGACACCAGATAGTATGTTAATGTATGTCTTCTATTAAAAGCAAAGGATATTATAATGGAGATGAAAGAGATGGAAAAAGGTAATTCACACAAGAATTAAGGGTCCAAAACTTCCAGAAGTGATAGCTGTAAACTCTTTAAGGACAATATACCTTACAGGTGGGGTAAATCTTTCCTTGAAGAGGGATTTAGACAGAACATTTTTTAATCTATTGTGGCAAGTCAGAAGGCCAACCCAGATTCAAGGGGAGAGAAAGTAGACTAGACATCTTAATGCGAGGAGTAGATGGCTTCAACTAAGACATGTTTGCAAGCTTTGATAATACAATTTGTATTCATCTAATAGTATCTTATTAAATGAAGTGCTAAAGAGCAAAAGACATAGAAAGGTGTCAAGTAGGTATGTTTTGTGGTAAGTTGAGACAGTAGCACATCTACTTATTTCTAGATGAAATTGTATAATCTCTCTGCCCTTAGATATAACTCTTATGAAGTGTATATTCAGTATCATAAACAAAATAATTAGAATGCTCAATGGCTTCATATTAAAAGTAATAGCCTTATTCTTTTTCTACTATAGATAGACTAAGTACTTTGATGCAATTTCCCTGTCTGAAATATTTTATTGGCAGTCATTGATTATTAAAATTTGATTTAGCCTGATGCTAAATAGAAAAACTTGAACAAGCATCTAAGAAGACTGAGATGTTATCCAAGATATTCACCTAATTCCATTCTGATCCCAGGTAGAATATTTTTTCTTTAAAAATTTATTGTATTGTTTTTGACAGAGATAGACAGAAGGGGGAGTGCCTAGAGCAGTCTTCATAGTTCTACGACATCATTAGTTTTCTACATGGTTTCATACTACACAGGTGGTCGGGGGCTGCACAGGGCTGGAACTGGGCGGGGGCCTCCCATGTAGGAGACACGACCCCCGAGATGGGGGCCAAACTGGGGGTTGATAACTGACATGTGGGCCTCTCCCATTGGATGCACACTCCAGTTCAGCATATGGGTCAGCAAGGGACAGGACCGGAACTCGATCCTCATTCCCTGGTGCTGCAAAGTGAGTGCTCAACCCGCTCAGCCACCCAGACTTCCCCTGGGTTATATAACTTAAGTATGTCCTCATCAATTGTAAAATAGAAACCTCATCTAAAATTTTGGCTCTTTCTACCCATTTTAATAGCACGAATTGTGTGATCTATCTTTTAAAAAATACTTTTCTTTGGGGGCTTCATTGAGTAAATGCTTCCTGTTACATCCTTAGTTCGAGACTTCGCCTTTCCACTTTTATTTTATCCCACATTGATTTTTCCACTAGAGTATCTTTCATGAGTCTGCATCTTGGTATCAGCTCCCTTCTTGTTCTGCAGAGGTGAGCTATCAGATGGCAACTGCTCTATATATCAGTCTACGTGTTGTATGTTCTTCAAGTCAGCAGACATAATCGTGCAAGAGTAAACGCCTGACATTGTTTTTTAGGAGGGAAAAATCACTTGTGAAATCTATTCTTTACATTGGATAATTCTTGATAAGTGGTTGCTTGCGGTGAATGACCCTGACTATCCAGCCTTCAGGGAGATGTTCCATGTTCCTAGTGATGGGTGTCAGCTGTCAATGCGACAGTCACTTGTCACAAAGTCCCCCAAACTTTACACTCTGAATCCAGGCACTGTGCCTGCCACCAACATCAGTGAGCGTGCCCTGGACATGACAAAGACTGATAAGAAGAAGAGATTTTACAGCTATCTAGACAAACTCATTGCAGCGGTATCAACAGCAAATGTAATAATCGTCGTGTGAGCTTTCAATGTGTGGATATAGCCCTGTTGCCAGATGTGCTGTGGGAAAAATGTGTCTCAACGGGTTGAAAAGAAAAATTCAAAACTAAAAGAAAATACCCCATCAATAAAGAAGGCTCTGAGAAATTAAAAACTAGCTGGATATGATATTATTTATTAATATTACTCTAGGGAAAAACATGCTCAGCAACAACTAATAGGAAAGCTTAAATTTCATAATAAAACAATAAGAACTCAGATTGAGTAAATTTGGACCATTCTCTGAATTGATATCTGATTCATGATTATAAATGAAGCTTAGTTTTAGTGTTTTAAATGAAATGTGTATTTAATATATTCAGGTAGGTCCAAATAATTTTTCAAAACAGCAGTAGAAAACAGCTTCACTCCTTGACTGAAGTGATAGACTAAACCTTCCAAAGGAAAATGCTCTCAAGCTACACTATATTGATATTTTTTGTCCTAGAGTATTTCTCCCCCCGAGCTTCAGAGGGGGAGAATGGATGTTTAAAAAATGATGGAATTGGAATATAACATATCAATAATTTATTCAGGAAAAATTTTTCAGAAAATAAATAACATTGAAGCAATATGAAAGGTAATGTGAAAAAATGAATAGCATTCATTAATGAATTTCGGTATAAAGGATGCAAAGTTCCTACCACATAGCCTTGTCTCAAAATTTCCTACCTGTCTTGCAATTTACCAGCTTCAAACTATAAAAGTTACTGGACAATGTGTGTTTTTCTAGACCCTTATGAGCTTGGGCTCCTATCAGGCCTAGTATGGAGCAAATTTCTATATTAACTATGAAAAATACTAACTATGAAAGATGTAAAGAGTAGTAAAAACAATGGGAGGATATTGGCACCTAATGGCATTCTGCATTGAACAAACACCAGTTGCTTTTATGTAACACTGATTAACTTAGAATGACAAGGTGTAGAAATGTCACCTCAAGGTTAAGTAAGGATTCCCTGATTCATCTGAGGTATTCAATACATATGTTTTTGTAAAAAGTTCTTATTTTTTTTTTAATATTTTATGGCTTAAACTATTCTGTATATAACATTTTAAAATTTAGCATTTCGGAGAAATTTCATATATAAATGCTAGTTAACTCAAGCAACCACATTTCCAAGTGATTTTCGTCCTGAAATGACTTCTCTATTTTCCATAATCCCTTAAACACTTCAATTGGAAATAAAAGACATATTTTCACCAAGGGATGGTTTCAATTTGAAGTTCTACAGCTAAAAGGATCACGTATGTAGTAACTTGGCAAGTGCATTTTTCTAGTCTCTATGCTAAAAAAGCTAAAATGCAGCATAATATAGGAAATACCATGAATGGCATGTATACAGAATTTCACATTATTATATCTGGGTTTGTAAATCTTTCATTTTACAGTGAAGTCAGCTGAATTCAGGTTTGCTTTTTATTTATGGTCTTTTCCTACATACTTGAAATGAATAAAGCAAAAGCAAGAGGAGATATTTTATCAACACATACTGTTGTGACAAGTAAAGATGATATTACTCTTTCATATCAGAACTGAACCACCGTTGAAGACTCACTCCCCCTGACGTTGAGTCATTGGCATGTTCTCCACCCAACTCCAAAATAAAGCAGCAGATTTTAAGAGAGGAACAAGAACAGCACAGGTGGTACCTCCTACTGTAAATCCTTGGGTTCTTCTTAACAAAGTAACAGCTGTTGGTCTTCTCACAGTCTGTTAAAAACAAAACAAGGCATAGAATGTGGGCTGTTGACATGGTGCAACAAAACCATTTGTTTACTCAGATCATGACAACCAGTGGCAATTTGAGGTGTGTTTCCTTTTCAGGCTTTGGGTAACAATCTTCAGGCCTGACTGCCTAACTTGCTAACAGTGCTGTTGATTTATTGATGAATTTGAACACATTGCATATTATGTAACTACCATATGTCTTAATCTCACTAATCTGAGTGTGTTTATATATTTAAAGGAATTTTAAGACTCCATGAGAATTGGTTTCATCCTATCTAGTCATAGGAGAGAGGTGAAAAGAGAAGAGAACAAACTTTTTTGAGGATTGGTAGTGTTGCCTTTTGTTTGGAAAGAATAGGACTTCTTTCTCTGTTATCCCACAAAAGTAGGCTTTTCACTCTTCGAGTCTTAATGAATATAGCAGAAGGTAGAACCTCCTATGTTTTATTAGGACTGAACCTCTAAAGAGGAGTCTCAGGTATAGCTCCGGCTCTCTTGTTGGGTGAAAAAAAAGTTTTATTTTAAATAACAAAAGGGAGGTCACCTATTTGGGCTTGATTCAGAATCTCTTCAAGTTCCAAGATGATTCGCCTTGAGGAAAATTTATAGGATTGGATTGTCTAGGCTGTAACATTAATCAACTAGGTAAAAAAATTATTTCCATTTGGCCTGTTTTGAAGCACAATACTAATTAAATCATAAATAGACAGCAGAAAGTGTTCAGAAAAATAGCTCCTAGGGAGCAAGGATTATAACAAGACCAATGTCAGCCTGCCCAGATGGATGAATCTGAGGATATCCTAATACCCTGAAATATTTTTCAGGGTTACTTCAGTCACTAAGTAATGCTGAGGTTGTATGTGGGTATGAATGGAGCCAGTAGTTGACACAAGTTGGAAAACACAAAGTAAATAAAAGAACTCACAGCAGCTGCTCTATGCATTAAGTATTGGCAAGAATGGGGAAGTAGGGGTGGCCCAGCAGGTTAAGCACTCATTTTGCAACCCTGGGGGCCAAGGATCAAATCCTGGCCCCAGCCCTTGTGGACCCATACGCTGAACTGGGGTGTGCTTCCCATGCAGGAGCCCCCAGTCCAGCTCTCACCCTGCACGGCCCCCACCCACCTGTGTGGAATGAAATCATGTGGAAAACTCATGACGTACAATTATGGAGACTGCTCTGGGCCCTCCCCCTTCTCTCTCTGTCTCTGTCTCTGTATCTGTATCTCTTCTGTATCTGTCTCTGTCAAAAACAAGAAAATATATCTTTAAAATAAGTATTGGTAAGAATAAAGTTCAGCATATTATACAGACCTTAGCTGCAAATCTCCTTGTAGTTCTAGAATCAAGTTTCAATATTTGCATTTTAAACCTCCAAATGATTTCAATGTAGATCCCCTCCAACATTGCTATTTTATATTGTTTAATGCAGATAAATGCAAGTGAATGGCTAAAAAAAGAAAAGAAAAGAAAAGCATGACAAATGATGAATGACATATTGCATAAAAGAGGTGTGGGTATCAGAGAGGTGTTAAGATTGTTTGGAATTCATTTTGTCTTTAAGAATATTCATCACGAATTAAAGTAAATAGAGACTCTCACAGATGATCAGTGGTAAGTAGACACATGAGCTCCTGTCTTCTCATGTTACGTACCCTAAAAATCCATCCACAAAAGTGACTTATATTACATAAAGGCACTGGGTAACTAAAAGATACACCATGCAATAGTATAACTGAAATGAATGTTAGAAATTGCCTTATCCAGACTTCTTAGTTTAGAGAGAAGAAAACAAGCATTTGACACACTGATCTTGAAACTATACTTATGAATCCATGTATAATTGGCCTATTCTCTCTTCTTAAAAGGTCTTCAAATAGTTGAAAACACTTAAAAAAAATTATTAAAAAAATGACTATTAGTTCTTCCATCCTCAATGCAATCTTTTTTTTCTGAATTTCTTTCTTTCTCTCTGTTGTTTTATCTTTACAATGATAAATGTGCCAAACATTTCCCCATATTTTTCAAAACTTTTCTAGGTTCTGTTTATTTTAAACATTAAAAGAAAATTAATCTGCAAGAGTATAAATACCACGACTTTGAGTGTCCTTAGTATCCGTCCTTTCTTTGAACACGCCCTAATTGGACCTTGTCTTTCCTAAGATGTGGTGAAGTTGCACTCCAGGGAGTTAGGAGGAAGCACACAGTGAGGATGAAACTGTGCTCCGATTTGTTCTCATTAGTTTAGGACTATCTTGAGAAGACAATATAAATCTAGAACAATTATAGGAGTAATGGAAGAATAATCCTAGTGAATCATCCACAACCTAGTCCTCAGGCCAACCTAACACGACACTCTTCAGCCACAGAATTCTTCCCTCGAAGGTCGAAATCAGCAAGTTCTGCTTCATACTATCTACATTAAAGTTATCTTTACAGTGTGAAAGAACAAAATAGCATTTATAGCACAATTATTTGTAAATTTAAAAAACAAATTCATTCCAAAATAGTAATGAATGAAAAGAACCAAAGATAGTAATTTACATTGACCATAAATTTGTATTATTAAAGTACAAAGTGTTTTCTAGAAAATAATCTCAAATGAATCAGTTGAGCAAAAATATTTGGAAACAGAAATATGGAGGAAATGGACTGTGCTCATTGTGAAAACTGTTTCAGTTCTATGAGAAACTTCATTCTCCTTATCTGTAAAATAAACAAATCAGTACCATTTTTACAAGGATTTTGAGATTATTAAGCAAAAAATGTAAGGTGCTATAGAATGTATGTTATCAATTTAAAGCCACTACCATATAATAAGGTAGAGCTATATTATGCACTAGGATTTTTTCTTTCATTGTGTTTCTTGACTTCATTACATTCGAAGGTAAAAGGTTTTCACAATTTAGTTGTTCTTTATAGTACATACATCATTGTTAAAAAATTGTGTATTTGGCATTTTGGGGGTCCCTATCTTAACATCTTAATATCTTCATTTCTTAACATCTGATCAAACTAACCCTGATAAAGTTTAGTAAAATGAATACTTCCAGCTCATTGCTTATATGAAATTGATGGTATTAAGATTTTTTTATATATTTATAGTGCATTTACTTTAGATTTGTTTTCAGTGTTACCTTTTCTACTTTTCAGCTAGTGCTTTCCTCTTGTTAATTGACTATTTTTTTCTGTAGCTTTCCTGTTTCTAATACTTACATGTCAACATAAATATGTAGTATGTACATGTCAAAGCAGTAAAATAGTATATAATTCACATATTTAATTAAAACTATGGTTACATAAAGAGCCTTTGCTTTCAAATCTGCCCATATTCATTAAGAAAAAAATGACTTTCCTTCTTTATTTTTTTCCCTAAATCTAACCAACACAAATTAGCCATCCAACAGGACGTATTTCAGGAACTCAATGAGGGACATCTTTGTTTAATTACCACAAAAGAGTTTAGAATGGCGGTAGATCCAGAAAAGGTACAAATTCTGTATCAATAACACTATGTGAATGGTTTTACATGCTCTGTCAATCTGCTCTTCAATCATTTCCCTCTAGTTCACTGATTCCCAAGTGGGGATGCATACCACCGGGGGGGTACATGCTTGGCTATTCAGAGGTACGTGAAAAATAATCAGTAATGGTGAAAAAACAACCAAAGTAAAACATGCAGAACATTAGCTATGATATAGTATATGTTAAGTTTGAATAACCATTAATGGAGACACTTCAAAATTAGATCACATTATTGAATGATTGGTGAGGGCATGGCAAACCTCTCTTCTACCAACCATTATGCACAGTTTCAGAACAATCCATTCGTGATTTCTAGAACTTTCTCAAACATATAAATACTCCTTTTGTGTATGTAAGTATATCCGTAGCCAGACTTTTTGATCAGTTTATTTATTGAATGAGTAAAAGTCAGAGCAATTGTCTTTAATTGTGATCTTTTTCAATTAATTTTTATTTATTTAAGAGTAACAATTTCAGTTATTATTATCAGTGATCTTTAAATATGTCAGTTAGAAATTTTTATTTGTACACCTTCATAAAGAATAAGTACAGAAATAATCTTAAGTCAAATCTGGGTTTAATACTGTCTCTTGTGTCTTTAGAGCCTGATTTCAAGAAACTAAGTTCATCAAACCAAACTCAACAATGTTTCACTAAAGATGTTTCAATCCTCTAGTGATCTGCACTACGATTATTACTTAATTTTCAGAGAACACAAATAAATATTAAATAATAAAAGTTTGCTAAATACTTGATCACCATTATTAGTATTTTAACTGTGTTATAAATATTATAAAGTTAAATCTGTGGTTTGTACTTTTAGTGTAGTAATTTTTCCTTCCTCACTTACTACCTCGTTTCCACTATCTTACATTTAGATGGGCACTGAACAAAAGTCTCAGTATTAAAATCAGCTGTTTGAAAAACAGGGACTATACTTTATAGATATGGCTTTAATAAGGGTACACAAGTGGAAACTGGTTGGAAACTGCAGCTCTAATTGAACATTATACTTAACCAACATTCTGAACTATTGACAATTTTGCAGACTTTTTTTTATATCATAATAATACTATAGCAGTTTATTACTCTGCTTACTGAACTGGACTATATATTTTTTTCATATTTAGTTATTTTTACAGATAATTTTGTATTATTTTTTGACACTTGCTGATGGCTAACATTACTCGTTTTGATTAACAAATTTAATTGTAAATATTTTTTACTTCTTTTTATGAAATCATAAACTATCCAATCAATGTACATTTTACCTAAGTGAATTTCTGTATCACCACATCACTTGCTTGCCTTCAAACTCATAACTTCCAATCAAGACTCTGAATTTATGATTCTTCCACTAATTTTAATCGCTGTTAATGTTCATATATGTGTTATTTCCTTTTGCTTTTAAGAAATGTCATATATCATTATGCCCAAATTATTATATTATAAAAAATATAATGTATCATTATTTATAGCTTTTCATATAAGTGCATTATTAATAAAACATTTGAATCTTTAATTTCTTCTTATAATCCCATTTTTCATAGTCAATACTTATTTCTTATTACCTTTTTACTGTAAAACCACAGAGCCACACATACACAAATATGTATAGACTAATTATTTTAAGGCAGTCACCATTGCAACACAAAACCCAATAAAAATATATAATTGCTCCAGCCTCCCTAGATGCTTATGGATATGCCCTATTATTATCATAACCACTTCTCTCCTATAACATATACTTACTATCCTGAATTTTACATCAATAACTTTCCTTATCTGTAACAATAGGAGAATCTGAACCACGCCTTTGATATGTAAAATTTTCCCTTGTCTGAATTTTGTCCATCGCATATACATTGTTCAACATTTTTCTATTTCTGTATCCCTTTTTTTGTTTTTTTTTTGTTTAAGATTTATTTTATTGTTTTTGACAGAGACAGAGAGAGACAGAGACAGAGAGAGACAGAGAGAAGGGGAAGGGCCCAGATCGGTCTCCATAGTTGAACTCCATCAGTTTTCGACATGGTTTCGTTCCTCACAGGTGGGCGGGGGCCATGCAGGGTGGGAACTGGGTGGGGGCCTCCCACATGAGAGGCATGCTCCCTCAAGCCAGACACCAAACCCAGGGAGGGGCGAAAACTGAACTGGGGGCCTCTTGCATGAGAAGCACACCCCAGTTTAGCACATGGATCCTCATGGGCTAGGGCTTGGATTTGATCCTGGGTCCCCAGGGCTGCAAAGCAAGCTCTTAACCCGCTGAGTGATCCCGGCTCCCCAATATTTTTGAATCCCTTTCAAAAATCATATAGACTTAGGGCTCGATCAAACCCAGGTCCAAAGCATTATACATCATCATGGCGGACTGTGCCCTGTCAGCATTAGGCAGTACATTTAGTTGTGTCTTGTAGAGTTGTTTTCTTTATCTACTGTAAGGATTCACTTCATACGGGAAAGCCAGGATAAATATTTGATTATTTATTTTATATGCCAGTTTTCAAAATCATGAAATACATCTCTATTATTATAGGTGACTGATAGCTTTTCTTTTAAAATGTCATTAAGAGTAGAACATTTAAACACAATTCACAGGTTTTAATCATTTAGAAATATTGAAATTTAAATCATCTCAACTTTGGCCAGCAGATACCTCTTGAACGTGGTTCCTAATTCTTTTCTTCACAATTGTAGTAGTTTTTATAACTTTTTTAATTTCTAATATGATTAGACGTTCCAGGCCCTTCTTGAATATTATTTATACCACTTGGAAACTAATTTTTTGAAGAAGTCCTAGTGCCTGTAGTGAGCGCTGGTATTTCAAAGTCATAATCTGAGTGGTATGGATGCTGATTACTACTAGGCTTGTCATTGATTTTAGTTCTTTGAGGAGGACTGTTAGGAAATACATTTGTGTAGTCTATCTTATCCCCCACACTCCCCGACACACATAAATAAGTTTGGTTCTCAATAACACAGGAAAAATAGGGATATCCTATAACTACTCATTTGCTTTACCCCACATTAAACTATTTATTGCCTCACATTTTTTTATGATTTTTGTTAGTAAAATTATATAGGTTTCAAGTGTACATTTCTTGGTGTTGATCATTCTCATTTAATATTCTCAAGTATATAATATAAAATTTTATTTTGTTTTAAAGTAATTTCAATATATATTTTTTTATTTTATGATTATTTATTTTGTAACCTTTATATTTGTTCTGACCTCTTTCCATTTTATTTTCTTGACTGAAAAAATATTTTTAATATGTTTGATCTCATATCCTTCTCAATATTTGTGTCTTTCTTTTGGGTCCGTTTTATCATTTTGCTACTTAGGTATGTAATACATCTTAAATTTTGAAATTTTTATACTAATGGAAAAACTATAAGCAAAATATTAGCAATGTTTTTAAATTACACTTATTGGGGTGCCAACAATTAAGAAAATTATACAGGTTTCAAGTGCACACTTCTGTTAATATATCACCTATATATTACGTTGTGTGTACACAATGCATAGTCAATTCCCCACTAAACACTATATATTTGAACCATTCACCCTTTTCTACCACCCCACTGACCCCATGATTATCACGAAACTGTAGTCTGTGTCTATAACTTTTTGTCTTATTCATTTGTTGCTTTCAGTTTTATATTTCACATATGAGTAAAACGATATGGTTCTCAACTTTTTCTGTCTGATTTACTTCACTTAGCATGATAATGTCAAAATTCATTCATGTTGTCCCAACTGGCAGTATTTCATCTTACCTTATGTACCAGTAATATTCCATTGTCTATATGTACCACGTTTCCTTTATCTAAGTAGCTCTTGAAAGCCACTATGGGCATGTTCATTTCTTGCCAGCATGAATAATGCTGCAGTTAACAAAGAGCTACATATGAGGTCTGACAATGAAGTTCCAGAACTCATCCTAGAAAAAATGCTACATATCTCATTGCTAAAAATCACTACGGGATGGGCACATAATACGATGCATGAATGATGTGATGTGGACTTGTACATCTGTAAACTATCTAATTGTTACCAACCAATGTAACCTCATCAAATTTAACAATAAATTTAAAAAATATATATAAAAAAGAAAGAATTGTAACAGCCTAAAAAAAAAAAAAATCACTACAGTCACCTTTCCAGTATTCCCTGGGGGAAAGTTATGCAGGCACACCAGTGCCAAGGCCACCCTTCAAAGCAATATTGGAAATCATTTTGGAATGGCCATCAGAAACATGGTTGTATTACCCTTGATGCCCTGAACATCATCAAAATGTCTTCTTTTCAATATTTCTTTTATCTTCAGATAAAAAAAAATATTTGGGGTCAGATCAGGTGAGTAGGGAGGGTGTTTCAATATACTTATTTGTTTACTGGCTAAAACCTCCCTCACCGACAGTGCTATGTGAGCTGGTGCATTGTCGTGATGTAAAAGCCATGAGTTGTTTGTTTTTCAGATTGTTTTTGTCTAACTTTTTTTTTTAAGATATATTTTTATTGTTTTTGACAGAGAGAGGGAGAGAGAGATACAGAGACAGAGACAGAGAGAAGGAGGATGGCCCAGAACAGTCTTCATAGTTGTACATCATTGTTTTTTTCATATAGATTCATTCCACTGGTGGATGCGGGGCTGCACAGGCCAGAAACTAGGCCGGGGTCTCACCCCAGTGATAACCAAACTGGGGGCACTCCCCAGTTTAGCATATGGGTCCCCAAGGGCCGGGGCCGGGATTCAATCCTTGGTCCCCAGGACTGCAAAGTGAGCACTTAACCCACTGAGCCATCCCAGCTTCCCCTTGTGTAACTTTTACACACAGCCTTTTCAACACTTCCAATTAGTCTACTTGGTTGGTTTGTCCACTTGGTACAAATTTATAGTGAACAAACCCTTTGAAATAAAAAACAGTTAGCAACATAATTTTGACTCTAGGTTTGCACTGACAGAACTTTTTTGGCTGTAGAGAATTGACTGGCTTCCATTGTGCACTGTGACACTTTGTTTCAGGGTCGTATTGATAGACCTGTGTTTTATCACAAGTGATAATAGGACCCAAGACATTGTCTTGCCTCTTCAAAAGGTCTTGGCAAACTTTGACTCTCCTTTGCTTTTGTTCATCAGTAGCTCCTTTGGGACCATTTTTACACACACCTTTCTCATGCCAAGATTTTCAGTTAAGATTTTCCTACATGTTTCTCTGTCTGTATTGACTTTGTCTGCTAGGCTTCTCACAGTCAGTGATGATTTTGATGCACAATTCCACAATGTGCAGCAATGTTTTTATCACTTCTGCTTGTTACTAGCCACTCTGACCTCATTTCATTAGTAACATTTTTGTTTCCCCATTTTAATCCATTTTAATACTGCCATTTTTCTTTGTGACATTATCCCCATAAACTTGAACTAACATGTCCCCTATTTCACTTCTGCTCTTGCCAAGTTTTACAAAAAATGTAATGTTTCTTCATTGTTCAATTCAAGCTCAGACACCATCATGGCAACACGCAAAATTATGCAACAACAATAATGAACGCCACTCAGCAAGACACTACTACATGTTGACACGAACACAGCTGGGCAGCACTGATATACCAAGGTTATGCAGCCTTACTGAGTTTGTACAGTGCTACCAATCTAAGCACACAGTGACAAACTTGCTAACTTAAGTGTTAGAACTTGTATATCTTTATAGCTAAATGTTTCCAGATTTTTTTGGGTAGATACCCAGAGAACGGATTTCTGGGTTGTATTGTAATTCTATGCTAATTTCTTGAGGAATCTTTATTCTGTTTTCCATAGTGGCTGTAACAATTTACATTTCTACTTGCAGTGTGTGAAAGTTTGATTTTTCTCCACAGCCTCTCCACAACTTGTTATTATGAATACTTGCCTTATTGATAATAGCCATTCTAACATGTGTGAGGTGGTTTCTCATTAGAGTTTTGATTTACATTTCTTTAAAAGCTAGTAAAGTTGAACAATTTTTCATATGTCTGTTTGCCATTTGTATGTCTTCATGAGAGAAGTGTCTGTTTAGGTCCTCTGCCCATATATTAACTGGGTTCATTTATTTATTTATTTGAGTTTATATGAGTTCTTCATATATTTTGAATATATATATAAGTTACTGTGAGTTTTATATACAAAATGACTTTGTACAATATGAGCACAATAAATATCAAAATCCAAACTAAGCAACAAAATCAAAATTAGAAAATAAACATAAATACATTCTTACCATCTAATCCTTGGGCAGATTCAATTTTTTCCATCATTGTTTATCAAGACTTTTCCAGATTTACCAGAATTGTAGGTTCACATGTTAACCTATCACACATTCTGGATGTTAATTGTATGTATATGAGCTTTGGGTTAGATATAACACATTATTTCTAACAATACAGCAAGCACTGTGAGTTTCATGATTATGCCAACTTGTCTGGCTTCCTAGTTCCCATGGAGATGACATGGTGTGACTTAGCAGGATATAGTACAATCACACCACAGATGAAAAATTGAGTCTAGGAATCCTCAATGTTTTTTGTAATAGGCTGAAATCCATCCTCCCTAACTTCTGCTCTGTAGAGAGACATTACCTTTTCAATAAGTTATCCAGTTAGCAAACAAACCTGCTATCGACTTCAAAGAACTGTGCCATTTCTCTTACATAGGCTGCTTATTATATAACGATCCTTGAAAAAAACTCAATATACATTTTATCAGTACCTCTGCTCACAAGATGTGCAAGAAATGTGAAAGACTTGTAGAAAATTGTAAACATCCAAGCAATATCATTTTATTTGTTGTGTGTTTTTGGTCTTCAATGGGCAAGGGTTTCTTAGTCATTTTTTGATTTTCACCATCATAACATTTTTAAAGATTACAGGTTTGTTATTTTGTAGAGTGTCTCTCAATTTGGGTGACTTTATATATTTTTTATGCATGGATTCAGCTTATGACTTGTTTGTAAGAATATTATAGAAATGAATTTTACATTAAACTTTTATTTAACACAAATGGAAGAATCACAATTCTTAATGTATCCTATTCAATTTTTTTTCATTACCAGTAATGCTAACTTTCATCACTTTATTAAAGTGATATCTACTTGATTTCTTCATTAAAAATTACTGTTTTTTTCCATTTAATTTAGTAAGTATTTTATGGGAGAATAATATGTAAATATTCTGTTCCTCATCAAGTATTTACTGCTTTATTATCTATTTTTTTGCCAGAATTTATTATTACTTTGATGATTAACAAATGGTCATTTTTAACAATTTTATCCTTACAGTCTATATGTACTTATTCACCTTCTAGTTCAAAGTAGAGTTATCTAATTTATCTTTACATGAGCATGGATTTGTGAATTTCATTTATGGATTGCAATCTATTTTAAGCATTATTTATGTTGATTCTCAAATTTTCTAAGATATGCCAACTGTGAGATCCACTTCAAACTATTTTTAGTGTATTTTGACAGCTTCACATTCCTAATATCTTGACATGTAGAATAGCTTTATAAAAAGTATATGGGCACTAGGTGGTCTTTTATTATTGGATGTTATTAATACTGACCCTCACAGTGGACAGAGTTGGAAAGTATGATATATATTCACATATTCATTGTTATACTACATTTATACTTATTAATATAGTACATTTCCATATAGAAAAAGAAAAGGTCATACAGATAACTCCAATTGCAACATAATATACAATGTTATTCAGAAGGAAAAAGAATGAGGTGAAGACGTGAAGGCAAAAAGCAAAGAGAAGAGTCAATATTTTATTATGAATTAAATTTTTTTTTCCAGTTTTATCTAATTTTTCACTTAAGGCACTATATGTAATTGCTATTCACTCTTGTGTTTATTTTCTAACTTAAGTCTATTCCCAATAAAAAAAATAGATTTCTTAAGTATTCCATCTTATTTCTGAGATTTTCTAATTCTGACTTATGCTTATATAAAGTGTTTTATTTCTGATTATCTTCGAGCATATTTTGAAATAGGACATTATAGTTCTCATTTGTATGTAAGCATGTTTTTCTGGAGTGCTTTCGTTGTTTGTGGGGATGTTATGGTGTGCCTTTATCTCTTTTTCTCATAGTGAGTTTGAAAAGGATTTGACTTCAATATTTTCTGCTGCCCATTTTAATGTAAAATAGGCTTTCCTGGATTTTTAGAATGAGATGTGATTCAGGTGAGTTTTTATGTATTTGCAGAAGATTCGAGAGTACACAAAGCTTCAACTGATCCAGTCACCGTGGGCTCATACTGCACATCCCATTCATGTGCAGTTTGATAGGGAGCAACTCCAATCACAGCTTCTGTGCTCACATGGGCCTCGTTCATTTTTCAGTGACTTCCTGTTGGCTCTTTGTGGGACATATTCTGTAGTTCATCAGATAACCCTTTGGTTTCTTCTCTTTCATTCTTCATAGATGTTGGTACTATGCAGGTTTTTGGCTGTTAGTTGTTTGTCTTACACACTTATATTTGGGGGCTTATGGGAGAACCCTATATATTAATATAAAGTTCAGTACTATCCCTGGATTCAGGCATCATCTGGGGTTCTTGCAATATATTCTCCAAAGATAAAAAGGAACTACTGTTCTTCTAATTGACAAATGTAACAGCCTGGAATTAATTTTAAATATCATATCTACTAAGTGGCTCCATCATTATGTAAGAGTTGAAATTTGCACAACAAATATATGGTAACATGCTAAATGGTAAATTAAAAAAATGGATACATATAAATACATGTACAACAAGGTAATGTATCCGTAAGACCATCCTTACACAGTTTTGGAAGTAGAAACTCTGTCCTGAATTATTAGTTTTGCTTGTGAGTTTTAATGAGCTTTATTTTAGAGAGAATATGACTAAATCTGATCAGAAAGAATTCTGTGGTCTATGCTATTTGGAGTGGTTCTCCTCATCTTATACAATTTTTATGTGCTTTGTAAAAATACTCTGAATTTTGAGATCCCATATTAAAGCTGGTAAACTCAGGTTCTATCACATTCACACACACACACACACACACACACACACACACACACACACACACACCCCTATGTTTTCTCAAATAAATCACATGCATATTTATTAGTATAATTCAGGAAATATTCATTAAATATCTGATGTACCAGGCACATTCTACGTGCCAAATGTATAACAATTAGCCAAACAGATAAAAATTGCTGTGCACCTGCTGCTTATATTGTTGTAACAGTAAAAACATGTAAGTTATATTGGATGTTAGAAGGTGATAAATATTGTGAAGACACATGAAGAAAGTAAATCAAGTATGAGAGCAGGGTTTTTACAATTCTCGATAGGTTAGTAAAAGCCTCACTGAGAAGGTAACTTTTGAGCAAGAATTTAAAGAAGTTGAGTAGGTGAGTCATGAAGATATTTTGAGGAAAAAGTATCAGCCTGAACATCA
>PVKE010014569.1:0-34744 GCA_004027555.1 Craseonycteris thonglongyai | reverse complement strand
GGGGGAGTGGGCACCAGATACATGGGGTTGGAGGGGGACCTGATTCTGGGATCTGGGCACATAATGCGATACATGGGTGATGTGATGTGGCCTTGTACATCGGGAAACTATCTAATTGTTACCAACCAATGTCACCCTATTAAATTTAACAATAAAATATAATAACATTAGAAAAAAAATCCAAGAAACAAACAAACAAACAAAAAAATTAGTGAGCATCTCTCAGGCCAAGGTGGATTGGCTGAGCTTGCCTGGAGGCTGGGGGACAGAGATTCTGAGAGTGTCACTGTATAAGAAGGTTGGTGGCAGAAATGGCTGTGTCCTGGATTGGAAAGGACATCACTATATGATCCTAGGGGTCATGCCTGACCTGGGTAACGGATAGACAACCGGCTTTACCATTTACTTCTGAAGCTCAGAGTGTCCGTCTGAAAAGACTTAAATCTATCATTAACGTAAACCAATTCAGGATTCCAAAGATTGGGATTCTCCTCACCTTTACTAAGGTTTCCCATTTCTAATTAGGACTCTAATTTTAAAATTCTACATTTAGCAAATTTTGGAACATGGCAGGTGTTAGTGTCTAACCCTTTGCAGGTCCAATTTATACCCAATCAAGAAAATAAATTCACTAAGTAGGCATGTGGCACTGAAGCGCTTATTCACATTTTAACAGGGGTGGTGGGGTGGTGGGGGGAGGTGATGATTCAGCTACTTTGATCCAAGGAGCCATCATTATGACCATTATTTAGTGAGTTTCTTCCATGTGCAGAGCCTTCTACTAGGATAATTAGCTCTTTAGTGTGAGCCTCAGACATCATCTGCTGTAGGCAGATATTGTACCATTTTGTAGACAGAAGACCTAAGGAAGCTCCTAGAAGCTGAGTACCGTGCCTGTTGGGAGCTGATCATGTGCTTGACAGGGAAGGCTCTCCGGGGTCTTTGATGGCAGGGCCTTAGCCCTCCAGCCTCCCAGGAAAGGCTGACCTGGGGTTTTGATGGCAGGGCCTCAGCCCCCACAACCTCCCAAAAGGGATAGAAACTAGATGCCTACGTGCTGCTTCGCATGAAGGTTTGAGAGCTGACAAAAAGAAGCTCTTTAGTTTGTGGTAGTCACAGTTGTTTTAACCTTCCAGGAAATAACCGATTGCAGAGGTATTCTCTCCCTAGAAAACAAGACGCATTGTATCCTGTCCTCACTGTGTTTTGCTCTGTATTTTGAATCAGGAGGACATGAGCTGCGAGGAGAAGCTGTACTTTGCCTTGAATGAGTACAGTAAGTCCCTCCAGTGGGGGATCGCAAGCCCACTTCTGAGATGTGACGAGACTTTTGAAAAAAGGGTGAACACGCTGTTGGAGAGGTAAATAAAAAACTTCAACCTTCTCCTTAGCTGTATATCTAGAATAGCCAAAAGTCGTTTGTGTCAGTGTCACAGGAAGTTTGATGAAGCCCTGGCTGTGCAGAATAAAAATAGCCTTTCCTAAGATGACCTTTTTTTGCATATGAGTTTTCTGTGATCATCTAAGACCAACAAAAACACTAGTAACCAAAAGTAGGAACTAGAACCCCTTTCCATGCCCTGAATTGTCACCCAAGCATGCCTCATTGCTACCACCCAGAGATTACACAGGCAGAGAAGGATTTGCTTACTAAACATAGTGTTCCAGAAAACCAGAAAGCAAGAAACAAAAAAGGCTTACAAGCGTACAAAGAAATGGCTCTCTGCTTGAGATAAAGATGCCCTTGGACTAGGCTTAGCCAAGATAAACAATGTCTGATGTTCTCTTGTAATGGTGCACATGTATACTATAAAAGATAACTAATAAAGTTATTCGGGGCTGATCCTATTGAGGGCAGTTGGCAGATCATTGAGTTTGTCTTTAATTCCCACTGCTGGAATTCAGGAACTTCGTTCAGCCAGGCTGGTTCTGGTACACTTGCCTAAGGTAACGCTGAGCGATTGGGCTCTCTATGACCATGCTGTCTCCTCGGCAAATCGAGTCAGATGTCAGGATGTGAAGGAAGGCAAAGCAATTTCTTTAGGGCCTGCTTAGTTAAGTGGAGTCATAAGCGAGTTGTGAGCACTGCTGTTTTGTAGGGGACTAGGTTGCAGCATGACAGAAACTCTCCACCACAGAAGACGGTGGCTATGAAGACAAGGAGAGTGGCAGTGACCTGGGACTAGAGCGGGAAGGACTGATGTGAGGATCAGGATCACACAGATTATAATCCAGGAATGGGTTTCTTTTTTCCATTCATTTTACGAGAATATATTGTCATTCATGTATCTGAACCCCCCATTAATAAATATTAAGGTAGTAAATGTCCAGTTATTACATGTTAATAACTTATCACGTTCGTAAATTAAGCCTCATAACTCTAACAAATTAAACTAAAATAGTGAAGTCAAATGAGAACAGTTGATGGAGGGGAAATGTGTTCTGAAACCTCATTTTTGGTTTCCTTTTCTTAAAAAAGCGCTCAGCCAGAATGAACTTCAAATATGAAGAAATACCACAAATAATGCATTTTCTGTTCTTACATCCATGCCTTATTGAAAACTCCATTCACTGTTCCTCCAGTAAGTTCCTCCCTTCAACAATCAAGCCACTGTCCCTGAGACTTGGCAGGGGCCTTTGACATAACCAACAGCAAGGGGAATGTTTTAACAGCTCCGTTAATATGGCAACAGAGCTTTATTGTTATCAAACAGACACTTTGTGCAAAGCTGCTGCCGCTTCCACAGACCCACCTGCCCTGCTTGGAGGACCTGCTGACCTGAGGGCCGGTTCCCAGCGAGGCCCTGTTTAGCTCTGCGGCAGGAGAGTGCAGTCACCAAGCACAGGCGTTTGGAGACCCTGAGAGCTGGTTTGAGTGAAGATTCTCTCACAGAATTTGTGACCTAAGATAAATTAATGTTTTTAAAGCTTCATGCGCTTGGCACTTTATCTAGCATGTAGTAAGCACTCAATGAATAGCAGTACTGGTTTTTGATCTTTATATTTAAATTTTGAGTTATTATATATACTATAGTGCATATATGAGGGGGACCTCCCCCAAAACGAAATTATTTTCTTGGAGGGTGGGTCCCTTGTAGTATAGGCTTGCCCTGCTTAGTGATCTAGGAATCTATCTGCATCACTGTATCAGCTGGTGGTGTGAGAGGCTGCGTTTGGCTTCAGTGAGGCTTTTTTGGAGACTCTTCCAATGCGTTTGCCCATTTCATGATGGGCAATTTACACAAACAACGAGCGGCATGACAATGCCCCTGCCCACACCGCACTGAGTAGTCAGCAGTTTTGGACTAAAAATGGCACGACTCCCTTGCCCCACCCTTCCTATACACCAGATCTAGCCCTGAGAGATTTTTGTTTGTTTGTTTATTTCCCTGGGTGAAAAAAGTCCTCAAAGGGAAATGTTTTGCTGATGTGGAAGAGATGAAACAAAAACAAAACAGACAAAAAGCAACAATAAAACAACAACAAAAAGGTAGAAGAACTAAAAGGCATCAAAATTGGTAAGTTCAAAAACTGTTTTGAGCAGTGGAAAAAGCATCTCTATAGATGTACTGCATCCAACAGAGTGTACTTTGAAGGTGATTGAAGTTTAAATGTGAGAGTAAATACACAATTTTTTTTATAATTAAATTCTTATTTTTGGGGGTCTCTCTTCTCTCTCTCTCTACACACACACACACACACACACACTGTCCGGAAAGTATCAAGCCATGTAATGTGAAAAAGAGAGGCATTTATGGCTGGATTATTTTTGGACAGCCCCCATAAATACATAGACTCTCCGTTAACTGGAATTCAAGCAACTGACACTTTCAAGCAACTGGTAAAAATAATCAAAGAAATAATAATACATTCATCCAACATGGATGCAGTTAACTTTGAGTGTAATGTATATAGTGTTAATTTTAAATATAGAATTTAATGAATTTCTACATTTTGTCACTCAGCTCAAAATATCGAACATTTCTAGCATCGTAGAAGCCTCAATCATGCCTCTTCCCTATTAGACCTGCCCCCCTCAGAGAAAACAACTTTCCTAATACTTATCACCAAACATACAATGAACTCTCCTTGGAGCTTTCTGGAAATTTTATCATGTAGCCTGTAGTCTTTTCATCTCTGGTTCCTTTCACTGGGCATCAGTAGGTTGTTCTATTTGTTGGACAGTATTCTGTTGCATGAATACACAGCAGTTTACTTATCCATTTTACTGGTGATAACATTTGAGTCATTTCTAGTTTGGGGCTCTTATGCGCAAAGCTGCTGCTATGAGCCTCATTGTATATGTCTTATTCTTTTTTATAGGTGTAGAGGATGAAGTCTGTTTCCCACATTACTGGTAGACCAACTGTTCCAAAATCATTGTTCTCTTCTGCTTTTCTCATCTGTCACTTCAGGGCATAAATTCCAGTACTGACTGCAGCAATTTGTAATTTTTCCTTTTCTGTATCTCTTCCTATATTGCATTATTTAGCTTCTGAAGCAAAGAAATAGCATAGGTAGCTAGAGAATCCCACGATGATATCTACTAATTATTGTATTAAAAAATATATAGATATAAAACTATTTCAGTTTAAGTGGATTTCACTTAAAATTCATAACAATCGTCTGCTCTTTCTTTCAAAAAGCACATCTTTAGACTAAGCTTTCAGACAAGAAATGCATTCTAGGAAAAAACAAAGATTGGTCTGATATGACTGTTGCTCTTAAAACCTGATAATCTACATAGAGAGATCTCCATATTCAATGACAATATTACAGGGTAGGGTGTGCAAAGCGAGGTAAGAGAGATTCAGATAAAATCCCACAGTTCACAAAAAAGGAAGTCTCAGGAGTCAGCTTTCTGAAACAAATCATCTAACTGAAGCACAGAACCCTCTAACAGATACCACATCACTAGTGAATATAGTACAATTATTGAATTTAAATCTGTGGAGATTATTTGGCAGCCTATAAAGACACTATGCAAGACAATGTGCTGTACATTGAAAGAGGACAGAGAAGAAAAGTGTTCTCAAACTACAGAGCCAATTGGATGGAAAGTCTCCTCCAACTTATTTGTCCAGAAGTAAATATTTTCCACTTCACTTTGCCCTGAAAATCAAGTAAAAACCTTATCCACCTGAAGTTTTGCTGAGGCTGCCGAAGAAGGATAAGGGAAACTGAGACACAACAAAATTAAATGCATTTACTCTAAAAGTTTTAAATAAATAAAGAATATGCTGGTTAAAAAGACATAAGGGCACTCTAGAGGAAGCTTAGAAATGTTTAGCTGGCACTGTCTCATCTTATCTCACACATATGGGCTACCTCGAAAGCAGTTGATGGTTACAGCACACGGTCTCAAGGCTGACCTACAGTGGGGAAAATGCCAATGCAGTGACATGCATGGGTAAGTCTCAGAGACTTTTTATTCAAAAAATCGGTGACTCAAGGTACAGTGTAAAAGTCTGCCTTCTCTCTCAAACCCTTTAAAAGTCAATACTGCAGGCTCCCATGATGCATCTGGCAGGGGAGACCACCTTAGCTGTCATTGGTTTGACAGCCTAAAAATTGTGAAATTCATGTCTTCTAAATATAAATATTTATGTTTCGAGATTTTCTATCTAGTTTTAGACAAATTTTATGCATGAAAATAAATACTAACAAAGACCTAGCCATTCTCGTGAAATTGAAAGTGTAATTCCAAAACCTCACACAGTGAACTCTTTTCTGCTCCACCCTGTTGCTGAAGATGTCTGCCCGTCTGGGTGTGTGGGGGGACCGCCTGCCCTCCACTCAGCCACAGGATTTCCACTGACATAGGTGGGAATCCTGAGATCCAAATATATAACCCCAAATAGGTCAGCGAAGGAGACCTGTCACAAAGGGAGTCTGTCTTTCAAATGCCAGTGTGTGACGGCTTCCAAAAGAGAAAGCTGTAGGAACCAAATTTTTCATCTTATCATTTCAATGACTAGGCCTTCATTAGAAAAGTCACTTAGCAGCAGCTTCTGTGAGTTTCCGTCTATTCGCTGTAGTGACTTTTCATCAATAGAAATCCCTTTTACCGGGGCCTTTAAAGATGAAGAGTTTAATGCAGTGTGGACATCGCCTTAAAGCTTCACAAGGATCAGACAGGCAAGAAAAACGCCAAGTGCATCTGTGGTCAGTGCGTCTTGAATTTGGGACTGCCAGTATGCCCCATGCAGGATTCAGACTTCAACAATGTGTCCTGACCCCATGCTATGTGCCCTGCACCAGGCTGCATGCCACTCAGTTCTTCTTCCCCCTGATGTGCCTGGCAGGTCTGAAATACCATCTCATTTGAGAGGCAGGGATTAGATTGTCATTGCAATAAAATAAACGAGTCCCTAGCAAGTGGGGACTTCAAGCCTGTAGACCTCTTTCAACTGGTCAGCTGCTTGAAGTTGGCTGGGATAGGTGGGAGGTTGGAATGGTGAGGAGAGGATTGGGTCCGATGAAAGCCCCCGTGTGTCTGAGATTGGGAGGAGGAGGCTTGAGGAGTCAGGGGTGGAGTAAGATTCCTTTCCTCAACTCTGCTGAGCATCAAGTGGCTTTCAGGAAGGTTTGCAAGGCTGAGAACTTTCTGTTTGCTGGGCACTTACCACATTCTAAGTTATGTGATATATGGTCGTGACGTCACTTTGATGCTAGCAAGTTACTAGCATCAAATGCCTTGAATCAACAGTGAAATCAAAGAGCATGTATATACATCTGTCGCTTAGCCAAGCAGGTGCAGCCCAGCCTTCTCCCAGCCGTCTCTTCCACACTGGTGACACCAGTGAATGAAACTTTATGTCACCGCACCCCCAGGAGAGGTCCAGGCCTGCCTGTGGAGGTGAGGACCTGCACCCAGTGCCGGTTAGAAAACCATCGTGGGGAGTTGGGAAGAGGATTAGTGGGTGGGTCTGCAGCAGGGCCAGGTCAGTCACGTCTTGGCTGTCACATCAAGCGTCTGATTAATATATCTTCCACTTTAATCATGAAACAGCTTCCATTTGTGTAGTGACCTAGAGTTTATAAAGGATTGTTATTTTTATTACATTCCTCTATTTGTTATATCTTCAAAATAATTATGACTTAATTTCTGAACGAGTAGCTTTGCAGGGCCTATAGCCAACAAACAACAAACATCAATGTCTAAATGAGAATCCAAGTATGTTGAGTTTTTTTATTATTTAAATTTTCAAGCATCAAAGAAGTAGAGATAACAGGTCATACTCTCTGTGCCCATCCCCTCACTTTAATAATTGTTAATATCTTTCCCAATTTGCTTCATCTATTTTTGTTTTATTGAAGTCATTTTGCAGATATCCCTTCATTTCATCCAGAGTGCTTTCTGTGCATCTCTTAGAAAATAAGACCACCTGTCCATCCCGACTTCAAATTCAGGGCTCTGCCTGCCACTTCTAATATACCCATGGACTTGTTTTCGTCACCTGCACAGGCCTAGGTGAGCTAGGCACACTTGAAGGTCTTTTCCACTCCTACATTTCTGGTTTCTGGTTTTTGCAACCAAAGCGACATTTGCGATGATGGCTTTTGTGCACTTCTCTCTCCTCACCTCTGCAAGGAATACCCACTTCTACCCCAGACTCCAGAACTTTATAGCTATTCAGCAGGTGGGCGGAGAGAACCAAGCTGCGAGGCTGACAAAGTCAAAGCTGGGATAAACAGACCAAGTACACCTTTCAGGTATCGGCAAAGCAGGACACCAGAAGAGTTTGGAAAAGGATGGATGTGAAAATTAAGAGCTTGATTGGTCTTCGTGGCACTTCTTTTATAGTGTAGTAATGTTTGGATTTTCAGGGAGCACTGTAATTTCTGCAGTATTTTAGAGCCTCGGAAGGGCACTCTGCAGTCCCAGCAGAGGAAACAGAATGAACTAAGTTGCTGATTAAGATAACGGAATTCCAGCAGTATGCTCAGATCCGATGCAAGCCCCCAGGTACTTAGAAATGGAGAGAAGCGTGTTCTAAAGCAGCAGTTCCCAACATTTTTGGCATCAAAAACTGGTTTCGTGAAGACAATTTTTCCACAGACCGGGATGGGAGGGGTGGGAAGATTGAATACGCATGCGCAGTTCACAATAGTGCTCCTGCTCTTATGAGAATCTACAACCGCCACTGATCTGACAGGAGGCGGAGCCCCGGTGGTCATGTGAGCAATGGGAGTGGCTGTAAACACAGATGAAGCATCGCTCACTCACCTGCCGCTCACTTCTGCTGTGTGGCCCGGTTCCTAATAGGCCATGACCAGTACCATGGGTTCTAAGGCAAATGGAAGGACTAAGGTGTCCCCCTCACAACTTGGGTGAGCACCAGCCATTCAAGGCTTTCAGAAAGCCTTATACACTGAGATTTTTCCTGTTTGCTGTGTCATCTACCACATCCTTAAACGCAGAGAAATGTCATCAAGATCTCCCTGGATTCATACCCCCATCCTATGAGACAAGTGGGTTAATACTAGTTCCATTTTTGTGGGTCAGGGTAGTTCCCGAGAGGTTCAGGCAACTGGCATCCCAGGATGTCCTTTGTATTCCTCAGCAATACAGACACGAGTGTGAGCCCTGGCTGTTGTCCCCGTGTGTAAAAAGGTGGCTGAGCCCAACCCCATCCCCATAGTTCCTGAGGTGAGTCCCCTGCCGGCCAGGCCACCGCAGTGCCTGTGGCCATTCTCACCTCCCTTGGCTACAGCCTCTACGAAGCCTCATGTCTCATGTGTGGGCACACTCAGGGCACTGTTCCCCGGCTTTGACTCAGACTCCCCACCTGTGGGACAGGGACAGCCCCAGTGCCACACCCACTGGTCTGGACAGACTGGGTGCATGTCTGGACCTGTCTCAGCTAACACACTTTCCACCACGCAGGGAATCTCTACCAGACACGGCCTTCAAGAATCCCGTCTCCAGGAGCAGTTTACTGATCTGGCAGCTGATTAAAAGGCAACAGAGATGAGCTCAAGTGATGCTTTGTTTTTTTCATCCTGAAAATGAATCTGAAATTTCCTTGGGGGATCATTAGCCTGTCTGCTGCTGCAGAAGAGGCAGGTGGCTCCTCAGAGCAGTCAAAGGTCACAGGACTAGCCCCGTCCACATCATCTCCTGGCTCAGCAAGGCACCCTGGGGAGCGGCACGTTCCGCCCTGGATGTGGGGCATGTCAATCCTTGTTCCAGATCATGTCAATCTGAAAGCAGGCCTCACGTGGTCCATCACACGGGCTCTGCCCTCTCCTTTCGGTGTTTATGGCATGAGGGAGAGGATTGCAGGGAGGACTGTAAAGTTGTATTTAAGCTGCTCCAAAGGAAAAGGAAGGGAAAATTGGCTTGCACTCATCCTGAAGAGGTGACCATTTCCAGCAGTAGGGAGAAGGAATTTGAGCTGGTGGGTATGAAGTCACCTGGAGTTGTCATTTGAAACAGACACCACTGTTGCCAAACTTTGGATGACCTCATGTGCTACACAGCACATGACTTGGACTTGTCACTAAGCAGAGATGCTATGGTTCAGGGAGAAATGATAGGTGGTCCCATGCTTGGGCAACAGATTATTTACAACCTATTCCTAATGTGAGAGCTTTTGCAGCAGTGATTTTGTGCACAAAAGTACATATTAAAAGGATAATGCAATCGCTTTGTTGGCAGGGAAATAGGACCAGATTGGGTTTCAACAGGACACCTACAGCCATGAAGCATGCTTCGATCTGCTGGAACAATTCTATGCGGCCCCAGCCAGGAATAGGAGAACCTGAAGCACAAACGAATCCCGAATATTAACTTCTTCAAAGCAAACCTCCTTTCTTTCTCTTACACACTTTCTGACACCATTGTTGAAACTGTGCGTGTGTACACTTCTAAACAAGTTGAGCAGACCAGCTCCTGAGCTATCAAACAAAGCTGATTCTGCTTTGGAAACCTTGAACAACAACAATAATAAGATCTAAATTCCTCTTTCTGCCTCAAAATTCTTTGCAAAACTTGGCCATGGAGAGAAAAAAGAAACAAAACAAAAAACACTTTGTCCCGGAAAAGCGCTTACACAAACAATTAGATTGTGCTGCATCGGAGGGAACTTCCTTAGACATTTTTATAGGAGGACATTTTTATAAATAAAATGATCCTCTTTTACCCTTCCCACCCCAACCCCCAAACCCTCGCAGCCCACTGTTTTTTGTCAAAGATACCGATAGTTGTAGTTACAGCTCATTAATCATCCATCACCCAGACAGACTCTGCCAAGAATGCTGATAACATCAGGGCCCCAGGGAGCAGCTCGCAGAAGCGGGACGGGTGGTGGAGTGACATTGGCTTCAGCCTGGTCTGGGAGGCCACCAGCCCGAGGCCCTCCACTCTGTCATTTTGTTGTTGGTGGTGGTTTTTTTCCCCATAGACTGAGAGCTCCTGCTCTAACTCAGGCTCAGATCTGTGGGGCAAGCTCTCAGACAAAGACTTCCTTAGTACCTGAATTGTAACAGCATTCCCAGGTCATCTGAAATGCTGGTGCAATTACAAACAATCAGAAGCAGTCAGCAGCCTTTGTTCAAGACAGTCATTGTCCTGAGAGTGCTTATCACAAAAAGCAAATCATTTTCCTTTATTCTCTTCTTCTTTCTTTTCTTTTTATTGTACGTATATGAGATGACAGAGATTCATTGAAACTATTGTGGTGATAATCATTTCACACCGGCTATAAATCAAGCCACCATGCTTTATACCTTCACCTTATACAGTGATGCATGTCAATTATCCCCCAATGAAACTGGGAAAAAAGAAAACTCAAAGAAAAAAAGACTTATGTTCTGGACGTGCAGATGAGTTCTGCTTTATTATTATATCGCCAGTGCAATTTTATTTCTGGATATCACCCAGAACTACCTGTGATTGAAATTGTGTGTGTGTGTGTGTGTGTGTGTGTACGTGCACACACACACACACTCAGCTGAGGATATGCAGAGGTTCCATATTGGCCATAATTTCTGAATCTAACATTGAGACATCTGATGTGCTAAGCAAGAGTAACATTGTTTTATCTGGGAAAAGTATGTCAAAGAAAAAAATACAATGATAATAAATTGAAATCCAAAGTTCTCCAGGTCATAAACCTCAACAAGCAAATATTTGCTTTTGTTTTAAAGACAAACCATCACATTAAGATCCAATAACAGCTTTTAACGAGGAGAACCTTAATTTGTTCGTAAATATCTGGAAGTACCGGTAGTCTGGAGAAGCAAAATTTACTGCATTTTAAAGGTGAAAATTTGGAGGCCATAAAGATGAGATGCCTACCTCATGTCCCAGGGAAGTCTCATTCTGTGACACCCCATTTAATACACATTCCATCTGCCACCCTGTCAAAGACCCTCATTTCCTTTCTTGGGCACTGACTTTAATGAACATAAAGTCAGGTTTTGGTGTATGGCAGGCCTATTTCCTTTACCAGTTCTCTCTTTCGGAGAGAGGATGAGAACCCAGACCGTGGCAGTAGGGGGTTGGGAGGCAGAACCAGGATTAATGTGTTAGATTTTCCTGGTTGAGGTGTCAGAGCCTGCTACCTGAAGTTAGCTGGGATCATGTGGATATTCTGAATCAGACTAGAAGAGGTTTGTGTGAGTCATGGGATTTTAACATTTTTCAATAAAAGAAAGTATTTTAGGAATAAATGTAGCTCAACTCCTTTTTTTTTTTAACACCATCTTTTCCATCACCAATTTAATTACCCAGTTAGGAAACCATGTGAGCGATAGATGGATTGCCAGTTTAAGGAATGTTCACCCACTGTATCATCTAGTTGGCCTTCTTAAATGTCGTTAAAGTGTGTTTTAAAGAAAGTCACAGAATTCGGGTTATTCAAGCACACCGAAGCTTGTCTGTAAACAGGAGCATTTACAGAAGATCTTAAGCAAAATATTAAGACAACTAAAGCTGTTCACTGAGATATGCAAGTGACTCAGGGATGCACAGACATGCCACAAGGCTCTCTCCATAAATAAAAGGTTTTATTTAAGAGATTAGCTGAACTCTGGCCATCTATAGTAGTCTTTCTCCATGAGATAAATGCTACAGCATTTGTAGAAAGTAAAACTCAGAGAAGCCAAGACTTCCCTTGTCAAAACAAGGAGATTATATTCTAGCAACCAAGTTTAGTCTCCTTGACCTTGCCTGCCATTAGGGTAAATGAGATCATGAAAGAGGGAGCAAAAGATTGAAGGAGGTAGCTAATGAGTGAGGAGAGTGAGAAAGATACTTCAATATTTGTGTAGAATTCCCTAATCTGGATGCTGTTAGTAAGAAGATGCATTCTCTGTTTCTTCCAATGGTTTTGGAGAGATAACAAGATTGCTTGGAATTGTATGTTATTTTTATTTATGATCTAAAGGTGGTGGCTGCTACATGGTGGATGAGTCACCTCCATTAGCCACACGCCCTGGTTCTGGAGCTGCAGACATAGCACTGGGGTGGAAAGGTTCGTGCTGGGAACACATCACTGCCCGGTTCTCAGATGTGCTGGCTGGCCTTGTAAAAGTAACTCCGGAGCAAATCATTAGCACATCTAACCTCAATGTTTTGAAATCCAGAAACAACATTGAGTCATGCTGGTTGTACTGTAAAGTTTTATTGCGTTCTTTAAACAGAGTCAAAAACAAGCTGGGGATCATGTGAATTATCTCTTTACATATGTCAAGCCCAGGAGTTTGGCTCATGGATCAACATGATGGAGTGGAGCAGGGAAGCCACTGGAATATGTTGTTAGAGAAAAATTGCCCAGGCCTTGGGAATGTATGGCACTTCATCAGGTGGCTTCCCCGTTGTCTGAACCACATACCTGGCGTGGTGTCTGATCTGTGAAAAACTGGGGCTATAAATGCTCTTCATCCTGTACTAAAAATAGAGACTTATTTAAAGTAAAAGAACCCACAGGAAAAATGCATTGGCCACTGTTGACATGAATTTGTGTTTTCAGCGTCTGTGTATTCCAGGTTGTCCTCTCTGTGAGCCTGTGAAGTCAGGGATTTCAGACAGAAGAGAGAGAAGAGAAGAGAAGAGAAGAGAAGAGAAGAGAAGAGAAGAGAAGAGAAGAGAAGAGAAGAGAAGAGAAGAGAAGAGAAGAGAAAAGGAGCCGGAGGAAGGAAGGATAAATAAGCCTCCTCCTGGAGAAAGCTCAGTATTATCTGATTGCTAACCTACCCATCCAGTTTTTCTAGATGCTCTTTTGAGTCTCCAGGTGAACCTTTTTCTGGAAACAGACCACCAATTTCACCTCAATTGTCCACTTTGTCAGTTGGTTGCTGAAGGTGTATTTTGTTTCAGTTATTTTTAGATGAATGAGTTCTAGAGATCTGCTGTATAACATTGTGCCTATAGTAAGGTGACCAGATGTCCTGCTTTTGGCAGGACAGTCCCGATTTTTAACAATTTGTCCCGCGGCGTTTTAAAAAAGTCCCGATTTTTGGAAAGAATGCACGACAAGCTAGGGAATGGCGGGAGATAGACCAAATTTTTAATCAAGAACCCCCTCCCCCCGGGTCAATGGTGTCCTGCTTTACCAGTGTTAAAATCTGGTCACCTTAGCTATAGTTAATAGTACCATATTGTACACTTCCAGAAATTTGTTAAGAGGGTAGATTTCAATTTAAGTGCTCTTACCTCAAAATGAAACAAAACAAAACAAAATAAAAAGGAACCCAAAGAAATTGTGATGATGGTATCAGGGTGCTTTCATATAATTAAATTCATCAAACTGTACACATTACATATGTGCAATTATTTGTATATCAATTATACTTGAATCAAGCTGTCAAAAATAAAGTTTATGCATAGAATATTTAAAAGAATTTTAAAGAGGTTGACAATATTTCTTGGCTTCTTCCATCTTGAATGAGATGTGAAGTCTGGAGTTGAGGCAGCCATTTCGTGACTGTGAGAGAAAGTCAAGAGGATCACAGAGATCTGAGCCTCAGCAGTGCCAGTCTCCTAGTTGCTAAGCCCTGTTGTATAAGGGACCATAAGCCTGCTTCTCTATTACTTGATAGGAAATGCACTCTTAATTCATTGAGAGGGTAACAACATTTACAAAGCATTACACAAACACATAACCTAACGCCTTAATACATAAAACAAAAGGAGAAAAAAGAGTTGCCTTCAAAAGATGTTGAGGATAAAACATATTTAATTTTTTTCAATAACTGTGTTATTTAAAATAATATGCATAAATTCCAGAAATATCATTATTCATAAACAGTAAATCCTGAACATTTTAGATAAATAATCTTTTACAAAACATCTAAAAAGCCCTTACAATGATCGATTCTGGTGTCAAACCAAAAATAAATAATAGAAACAGATGATAGATTGTACATTCAAGAATGTTCATTTAAACAACATATTGTCAAAATAGAAAGGGAGAATCTTAGCTAACTATAGGCATCTGGTTAGGGAATAATTCTAAATTTATGAAATAAAATTATATGTGGGTATTATCAACTATGTTTTAGAAGAATTTTTATTGCTATAAGAAAAGCAATGCCATAAAGTCAGAAAAAGCAAACTAGGGGATGCTGGGATAGCTCAGCAGGTTGAGTGTTTGCCTTGCAACTGTGAGAATTGGGGATGGAATCCCAGCCCCAACCCACTCAAAACCACGTGCAAAACTGTGCCACAACTGGAAACTACTGGGATGACACCGGAAGTTCTAACCTCCAATGGGAAGGCCCCCAATTCTATTACCACCCCATGTGGTCCCACAGCCACCTGTGTGGAATGAAACCATGTCACAACTAATAGTGTACAACTATGGAGACAGCTCTGGGTCCTCCCCCTCTTTCTCTATTTCTCTCTCATTCTCTCAACACAATAAAAAATAAATCTTTTTTTTTTTTAAAGCAAACTACAAGACAGGATCCAAACTACATGATCATTTTCATTATGGGTGACTGAAACCCACCAGTGGGGTCTGATCCCCAGTTCACCATTGCATGTCCAGTGTCTAGTATGGAGCTTTCCACATGTTAATGGGTTTTAAAAGTTGCTAAATGAATTAACATGTGAAAGAAATGTAGTAAAGTCTTACTTGTTTTTCTTTTTGCTGTAATATATAAACATTCCTTTTCTTCTTCTATTTTTAAGATTTATTTTATGGTTTGAGAGGTGAGAGAGAGAGAGAGAAGGAGGAGGGCCCAGAGCAGTCTCCATACTTGCACACCATTCGTTGTGACATGGCTTCGTTCTGCACACGTGGATGTGGGGCTGTGTGGGGCGGGAACAGAACGGAGAGCCTCTCGCATGGGAGGTGAGAAGCATTGCTGCTGAGCCATTTCAGTGGTTACCGGTTGTGCTGCAGTTCAGCAGATGGGGTGTCAGAGGTAGGGGGCCAAGAATCAAACCCCGACTTTGAGGTTTGGAGAAAAGCACTCAGCTGCTGAGGTATCCCTGCATCCCCTCTCTTTTACATCTTTTATTTATTTTACATTAAGTATATGTGCTTTTTATAAATAGAAAAATGTTAAACAACAACAGCTAATGCAATAGAGCCTTCCTTTCTCCATTACCAATCTTCATACCAATGATGTCCTATGGACCATGCTCGGTCTGTGGTCTTCAGGGGTGTGGGACACAGCTGGTCTGGGCACATGCCACACTGAGTCAGGTGGGATGAGAACTCAAGGCCACGCTGGAGGAGATGAGCAAAGTTCATGGCCTTTTTGGTCCATTCAGCCCTTATCCTTCCTGGCCTGGCCTGCTGGCCTCACATGACTGCTGGCTTTCTGCTGAGGGGCCCCCAGAATCCCAACCTTTCTTTTTATCCTCTTTTCTCCTCACCCACTGTACTAATAACCCAAATGGATTTGCTTTGCACCCATCATCTGTGTTGGTTCATAATGTATTTTGTGCTTGACAAAGTGACAATAAGTTATCATGAGCAGGCACTTCTTTCTTCCCTCCCAAGATAGTACTTTCAGCAGAAAATAGCCCTGGTACATCCCAAATTTAGCTAAAATGACAGAAGCATGAGGTGAAGCTCCCCTCCCTGCCCTCCCGTGGAGCCTCTTGACAGGTGGAGGGCTAACAACCTTGGATTTGTCTCCAGTGTGAAGATGGCCCGGCTCAGTTCCTGAAGAGCAAAGGCAATTGCAATAGGTGTGTAGCAAGTCATGGCCAATGCACTACCGTTGACCCAACATCCACGGTTGCTCCTGTTAAGGCAACTCTTTTGCACGTGCCAGCGAGGACAAATCTCATTTCTCTCACTGAAGGAGCTCTACAATTTACAGGACAATGTTGCTTTTTCTTCTTCTAGAGAACAAGTTCAAACATTGCTGGAGAAGCCCACAGCCACAAGCCTGTCCCTCCTCTGCTGACCAGCCATCTTCCATTCTCTGATTGCCTCTCTCCCCAGATGCCTGCCCACTTAACCTGTCCGAGTCATCTCGAGAAGTATTCATTGTAGAGGGGGCCTACTTTAGAAGGACTCTACTCTTGCATCAGCACCATTGTTTAAAACACACCCACTCACCCCACATTATTCTCAGTAAGAGTCCCCACGCCGTTGCCATGGTGTTGTTTTGGAAATCTTACACCTCAGATCAGAAGGATAAATAAAGGAAATTTTCAGAAATGAAAGAGAAGAGCAAGATGGAAAGAGGAACAACAGGACAGGGAGCAGTGGGAGGGGTCTGGTGGCCTCAGGAATTTTTGTAGGCACTTAGCTGAGAGGTAGTAGGAGCCATCTCGAGGATTTTATAAAAACGGAAGTCACTGAGAGACTCTCAAATGCTCACCCTTCCTGGGGCCTCTCAGCTGGGCCTTATCCATCTAAATGGTGTAGTTACCCAGACTTAGAAGGGACAGAGATCTTCGACCAGCGGGACTGACTTCCCAGAGGAGGAGGGAGAGAAATGGGAGAGAGAGAAAGTGTGTATCCTTTATCCCACTCTCTCACGGCAGACCTATAGTTTGTGAAAAACCCAGTGGGTCTCTATCTCACCCTGGAAAACCTGGAGAAAACTCCCCAGGCTTTGTGCTCCAACTCCGTTCTCCAACTCCTGGTCCAGAGTCCGGCCCATGTGGTATTGGCCCCTGGTGGACAGTTGTTCCCATTGAGAGTCTCCAGTCTTCCCTGAACCTCAGTGTGACCAGGAAGGGCTCCATGGAGCTGTGCTCTGTAAACAAGCTCAGAAAACGTGGGCCTGCCTCCAAGAAGTAAAGGCACACGCCATTTCTTCAGTAGCATCTCGCGAGCACCGACCTTACTAGGATATTACGCTGTGTGCTGAGGCACAGGATGAATGAGGCAGGGCCCTTGCACTCTGGAAGCTGGCAAATCATAGTGTGCCCAGTTACCATGGCACAGCCCTCTGACCACACTAGCCCTTCTCCTGGAATAGGATACCAAGGGATAGGACCCTTAATGGGCTCCGTGAGAGTAGGAACAGTTATAATTTGTCAGATTTTAATTAAGGAGTATTAATGGAGGAAGTAGGAAATGCCACAAGAAGGTATTAAACCTGGTTTTAAACTCTTCTTACATATAAAGGGTGTCCCAAAATTCACACAAGAAGTAATTTTGTATGAAAACTGCGAATCTTGCATGAATTTTGGGACACCCTTTATTTTTAAGAATATCTACTTAGGAACTTGTATTAAAACCTCACCTTTTTCTATACCTGCACAGGTAGCCCCCTTATAACACGGCACCCTAGAACACGGTTTTGCTCTAACACTGTTTGAGAATCAGAGAAATCCCCAAACAACCTGGAGCATAACAAGCTTTTAAGAGCAAAAAGTATCGCATTCGAAATTAGGGAAATCCCTAAATAACATGGACAATGATGAACCTATGTAAGTCATGGAAACTTGTTACAATTTTGGGCTGAATTAACCTCATAAATTCATCAATCAAAGAAGTAAAGCTGACGACATTATGTGCTTGTTGGAAAAATATATGGCCAGAGTCAACTTAAAGTGGAAATCTAATCGAGTCAGCAGAAAGCATAACAGATGCACCAGTAGCATCTGCTAGGTCTCTAGGAGGAGAAGGTTTTGACAACATGACTGTCAAAGATATCCAAGAATTATCAATGGAAGAAGAATCCAATAAAGCAAATTTGGTGGAAACGACACCTGGAATGTGCCAAGATGATTCAGGGGACAATAGCACAGGTGAAAACGAAGAAGTTAAGCACTTTTTTTTTCTAAAAAGGGTAAAGAAAGGCCTAGACTTAGCCGAACAGTTAGAGTTGTATTTCCTAAATGAAGGTCCTTCCAATGGAAGAAGCATATATTTAAGAGAATTTTATGAGTGCTTAGCACCATATAACAAAATTTATGAAGATCTCTCAGCTAAAAGCAAGCAATCTAAAATAACAGATTTTTTTTGCAAAGAGTACAGGATAGAAATCAAGAAAATTCAGAGGATGAAAATATTTGTCAAAAAGAAAATGCTCTTGGTTAATGGTGCTTGATAGTGATGAGAAAAAACAAACAAACATTATTTACTATGTATTAATATGTTATAACTTTGGTGAAAATTGCTTCAATAAAGACATTTCTCTTAGTTATAAAAGTATAATAGTATATATTTTTAGTTTTTGGAATCTAACCCATGGATTCACGTAATACGGTGTTTTTAGGAATCTAACAACCATGTTCTGTGGGTGTTACCTGGACTTGCGTAATGTGTTCCTGTCTCATTCCTCTCTTCCCTCACATGCAAAGTTCACCCTCTTCAAAGCAGCAGCTGTGACATGTTTCCAGGCTCCTAAATCCTCAATTTTCTTTTTAAGAATTATTGTTTTTGACAGAGACAGAGAGAGATAAAGAAAAGGGGGAGGGCCCAGAGCAGTCCCCATGGTTGAACTTAATCAGTTTTCGACATGGTTTCGTTCTACACAGGTGGACGGGGCTGCACAGGGCGGGACTGGGCTGGGGGCCTCCTGCATAGAAGGCATGTCCCCTCAAGCCAGGGGCTGAACCAGGGGGGCAAGAACCAAACTGCAGGCCTCCTGCAATGGAAGCATACCACAGTTCAGCAAATGGGTCTGCACAGGCTGGGGCCAGGATTCGATCCTCAGTTCCCAGGGCTGCAAAGCGAGTGCTTAACCCACTGAGCCATCCCGGCTTCCCCCTAAATTCTCAATTTTCAAATCAGCAATCACTAGTTACAAAACTTGCAATGAGCCAAGTACAGTATTTTGCCTAATTTATTCTTATTGTGTGTGTGTGTGTGTGTGTGTGTGTGTGTGATGCTTTTGTTCTCTAGTTCAGGGACCCATCTTTATTTCTGTACTTGTTTTCCCAAATACAAATTGTGACTTTCTGCCTGGGATCACTACAAAATCCTTCCTCACAAACACTGAGGCCACAGGAAAATCATAAATTTCCCACAAAAGTGGCTTCCCTTCCTATTAGACACAATAATTTTCACAACAGGTTCTCAGAAAATAAAATACTTTTTTTTAAACAAAATAAAATGGGAGACTTTGAGGTTCATCTGAAGGAATAAGAGAAACAGCGTAGGAGTCTGTTTACTGACTTAGAAAAGAATTCCATATAAAGCTTCTTGAATTTTAAGAGAACTCTATAGAATTTTCTAGAACTTCCTATAAGACACATACAGTAATATCTTCAATTACATAAAAATGCTTGCATGGATATTTCCGTTTTCTCACAAAACAAGTTAGAGACCGTCTTTTAACAGGCTTCCTCCCTAAACAGTCTTTGTAAGAAGCTGATACAGAGATTATAATCAGGCGAGGATATGTATTAGGAAAAGATGAAAAATTCCTGCAGTGGCCATCTTACACCTCCCTCCCTAGAAAATCCTGGCTAGTTCATCTGTCAGCTTAGACACGATTGGACACTAAAATTCAACTTTATTTTTGCAGCATAAGATGTTCCACCATGGCACAGGGAGGGGATTGATGCCATTGGCTATCACTCTAGACGGGCCAAAGAATCTTCATCCTTAAATGCTGAGCTCTGTGTGCTGTACTCACTGCTACTCAGTGTTTCATATACCCAGCTTACTTTTCAGTTTAGCTGACTTCCAATGAAGACTAAGAAAACTCCATTGGGAAGGTAGTTATTTAAGAAATATCACCAACAGCCTTATTATCCATCTTCCTTCTACCTGTGAAGAAATCTGAGGTCTTTCGTAATCAAAGTCTGTTCCATGCTATGTGGGGCCTGTGACTCTCAATACTGGTTTCCCCTTTAAGATCCAATCACAAAACAGTCACTTTTAAATGCAGATACTTCATTTGAGAGGGGCCAAATCCAATGAACCACAACTAAGCTTGAGCATGGAAATCAGAGAACATGTCTCAGGGAAGGACGTGGGGCATCAAATGCCAATACTGTTTAGGCAAAAGATGTGGCTCTACAAGGCTTGTGACACTAGTTTGGATGCTATAGCAAAGGCAACCAGGGACAGCAAGAGCACTATTAAAACATTAGCTATTTTCAGATTGGGGCCATGAAATAAGTTTATCCCTACAGGAAGAGGTGTATGGTGAGACAGCAAGAAAGCTACCTACTAGATAATTCTACCTGGAGCCAGGTCTATGCTGTTCAGATAAGGACATTTTTTTAGAGTCTTATAAACCATAACTATCTATCTCCAGGCTTGGGGACATCTGACTCGGAAGGATGAATATGACCTCACCACCCCTTAGCATTCAACACATACATGGTAGTCAGTTTTCTGGGCCTCCATTCCAGAAGAGCAATGGAAACGATATGAATGATACCACTCATCAACTCATAGTTTGAACTGTATGTAAAAAGAATGAGTTCCTCTGGAAATGTGTGTTACTATAGAACATTTAAAGGAAAACATCTGAGATAAAATGATTATGCTTTTAGGCAAATTATATTTCTGACAATGAGTCAAAATCTGCCTATTTAAAAAATATTGATGTGAGAACATCAAATATTAAAAAAAAAAAAAAGTCATGCCTTCTAAAAGGACATAAAAAAATGTCACAGAAATTAAGCCTTCCATGTGTTTTTGATGGGAACATTGTACTATTAGGATGTGAAGTGTGAATTTCTCTTTGGAACGATAGAATCCATGATGAAGCTCTGTTATAGGCAGCACATTTATCTCTCAGTTGGTGAAATAGTTCCTTGAGAAATGGCATGACAAATATATTTTTAGTTTCATAAAATCTACTCTGGCTTTCTTCAGTTGGTATTTTACTGGCAATGAAACATTTTCCACAGATTGAAACAAACACCTCATGATCTTATTTATACTGGGACAAAAGAGTATATGAATATGGCAGTAAAATGATTTCAGTTTCCTTGGAAATGCCGAAATGAACCAGGGTTCTCCATGTAAGAAGTGTTTTGACAGCCGTGGGAATTCTTAAGGTGGGTCTATATCAAGTTTTGGGGTGTGTTGGCATGTCTCTGTGTGAATATACATTGTTCAAGGGCCATGGTTTTCATCAAATTCTAAGGAGACAACTCTAAAAAGGTTAAGAACCACTGGAGTAAAGTGAAAAAGTAGTTTTAAACAGAAGTGAATTTTGGAAAGAACAAATCTTGTGAAATTGAATAATTACAGTAGAGGGAAGATTTGTTTACTCCAACATTTCCCTGAGAACCTGGCACTGAGGTCTGGGGAAGGGCAAGGCAGTGCCTCATTCCCATGGGGGTTAGAGGCAGCCATTGAGCAGTCTTAATGTCTCCAAAGGCAAGGTTTACTTTTAGGATTTTACAAATGTATGACAGGATAAAAGATCCAGGATCACTGTGTCCAAGACACTGACTTGAAAGAACTCAGGAGAAGGTCTAGTGTCTGAAAGAACAAGCTTTCCAGAGACTCAGACCAGCGGGCTTCATACTTCAAGTCTAATATTAGGTGATGGACAAGAATATATCCCAAACAAAATGAACCCTTTGGAATTATGTTGAACTCCATGTCTTCAAGAGGATTTAATCTGACCTACAGATATTGAAGTTAATATTTTTTAACATCAATGAGGCCAAAATCCAAGGATGAAGATAATGCAGGACACAGAGTTACCACACACATGCACACACACAAAGCCTAGCTAGAAAGAAAAGAGTGCATTGGAGTTCTCCAGAGAAACAGACCCAGTAGAAGATTGGAGTTAGAGAGAGATAGAGATAGAGATAGAGGCAGAGAGACAGAGAAAGGTAGAGATACAGATTGATAGAGAATCTATGTCTATGATAGACATAGACATAGACATAAACATAAATATGGAATTGGTTTATGCAATTATTGAGGCTGAAAAGTTGTAAGAGTGGAGTCAGCAAATTGGAGATCCAGAAAAGCTGATAGTGTAAGTTCCAGTCCTAAGGCCAACAGGCTCAAGACCCAGGTAGAATGTCAGTTCAAGTATGAGGACAGAAAAAGACCAATGTCCCCACTCAAGGCAGTCAGGCAAGAGGAATTCCTTATTACTGAGTCCTTTTGTCCTACTCAGGTCTTTAACTGATTGGAGGATGGGTAGGCCATCTGCTTCACTCCATCTACTGAAATTTACATCCCACAATTCACTCCCAAAACACCCACAGACACACCCAGAATAATGTATGACCAAAGGTCCAGGCATGCTGTGGTCCAATCAAGTTGACACATAAAATTAACCATTACTAGGGTACTAATCCCTTTAACAGATACACCAGCTCCAACATATCTGAAAGTCTATTATTGTCTTTAAAAAAAAACCAATTCAGCAGATTTTACAGTTCTCATAATAATGGCTCACCTTCCATGAATACTTAGTGCATGCCAGAAAATGTAAGGCATGTCACATGGATGGACTCCTTTGATCCTTACCACAACTCTGTAAAGAATGGTCTATTATTATCCCCATCTTACAGATGAGGAAACCAAGGCACAGAAAGTCCCAGATTATGCAAGAAGTAAGGGAAGGAGCTGATTCTCAAATTCAGCCAGTCTTGGTCCCAGAGTTGTGTTTCCAACTGTTTCTCATCCTATTTCCTGCATTCACTTTGATTCTAGAAAGCTTCCATGGCCCAAAAAGCTTTTGCAACTTCTTCAGAAACACAGTCAACTGCTTGTATGTTTGAAATTGATTTTCCTTGAAGATTAGATAGGTATACAGCCAAGAGAGAGATCCAATGTAATTTGATGTTACATCTTCTTATTACAATAGTTGAAAATGTCAACTAGAACCTAAAAATGGTAGGGTCTCAGGTGCTTGTCATACACTCTCTCTAACCCTCTAAAAACAATAGCAAATGAGAATTTGGTCAGTGATTGAAAGATGCATGTAATTAATATGAAAAAATTCTATCCTAACCAAATATAACGGTAAGAAAATTTAACAATAGTGATTCAAAGGGTATGTGATTACACATGTTACCCTCCTGCCTGTATTTCAAAGAGATAGCTTTAACACCTTAAAATAAATTATTTTTAAGAATCATAATCCTGGGGAAGCCGGGATGACTCAGTGGGTTAAGCACTCACTTTGCAGTGCTGGGGACCGAGGATCGAATCCCGGCCCTGGCCCTTGCAGACCCATGTGCTGCTGAACTGTGGAGTGCCTCCAGTTCAGTTCTCTCTCTGTCTCTGTATCTCTCTCTCTTTCTCTCTCTCTCTCTCTCTCTCTCTCTCTCTCTGTATCTCTCTCTCTCTGTCAAAAACAATAATAATAAAAAAAAAGAATCATAATCTTTCTAAAACATGAGATGATTAGAACAGAATATACAATAAGTGGGGTTGAAGACTGAAACATGCATGCAATCAGGGCCTAAGGTGGGCTTCTCATTTTCAATGGGGCTTCCATGCTGGGCTATTAAACCACACGGAGCAGCTGCCTGAGGTGGTGGGAGGAAATAGAGGTAGCAGTGTCATCTAGAGGTGAGTAAGCCCTTTTCTGGCTTAGGTAGGAACTATGATATTTCTACAGGACACACCAAAAGAAGAAATGGTTCTGAACCAGGGACCTGAGGACAGATAGTAAACTATCCAAATGGAGGTAGTAACATGGGAAAAGAAAAAACAATCATGTGTACACACACACACACACACACACACACACACTTCTCAAGTTGAGCTTGAAATCTAAAGCAAGAACAACACATTATGAGACAAACAAGCAAACAAAAACCAGAAATACTTGAGTCCAGTTTGGAGAAGATTACAGAAAAACAAATACTATAACTTAAGCAAAAATATATAAACTAAAATTTAAAACTAAACAGAGGGGTAATAAAATTAGATTTGCAATAGCCACAGAGTTAGAAAACTGTAATACTGTACTGAGTGATCCAGAGTGAAGCACAGACAGATGAAGACATATGCAGGGTGGAAAAGAAGCCAGGCAACCGTGAGGCAGATTGAAACCCTTGTTAATGGATCTAATAGGAGTTCCAGAAGCGTGGAATGTACAGGATGGCAGAGTGGCAATTTTTGAAGAACTAATGGCTGAGGATTTTCTTGGATTGAAGGGGAAAAAAGTCCTCATCTATGTAGGGCATGCCAAATGTGAAAGAGAAAGAAAAATAAACAAACTTTATAGTGAAAATAGAGAGAATATCAAAGAAAAAGAGACAATCTTTAAAAGTTATAAGGAAGAAATGGAGTGATAGTTGTTCTCTGTGCTACACAAAAAATTAACACAAATTTGGTAGCATGAAACAACACACATTTCTTATCCTATGGTTTCTGTGGCTCAGGAATTAGAACACAGGTTAACTGATTCTCTGTGAGACTGTAGTCAAGGTGTCTGCCAGGGCTAAATTTACAACGGAGGCCCAACTGGAGAAGGATTCACATCCAAATTCATGCCGGTTGTCAGCAGAGTTCCCTTCCTTGCCATTGTCAAAGTCGTGGCTACTTGCTTTTTCAAAGCAGCAAAGCAAGGGAGGTTTTAGAGCTGGTCTGCTAGCAAGGCAGTCCTATATAACATAACATCACTTCAGCAGCAACATCTCATCTCCCTTGACGGATTCTATTAAGTAGAAGCAAGGCACCCACCCACACTCAAAGGAGGGGATTATATAAGAGCCTAAAACCAGGAGGCAAAATTGTAACAATCACCTCAAAGCCTTTCTGCCATAGGTGACAGCAAACATCTCACCAATAATAGATACTAGATGACAGTTAGATATTATCCTCAATGTGATGCAGAAAGGAACAGTCAGTGTTTACCAGGATGAAAGATCATTCAATCATGAGGGCCGAATAGAGCCATCTTCAAACACAAAAACTTGGAAAGACGTCTACCCACAGAACTTCCCAGAAGCTTTAAGAAACGTAGTCTATAGTCAGAAAGACATTGCTTAAATATGATGATATAGCTAACAAGCAATAATAAAATATTAATGATTGATTGATTTTGTTTTTAAAAAGATAGATCTGAAATCTCAGGTGACAATAACATGAAGATGGGGAGATAAGATGTAAAGCACATGTAAATCATGCTGAGCAACTAACTGCACCTTTACTGTTTGGGAAAAGGATGAGGCACTGGGTAAGTTATCACTGGAAAACTATAAAATAAAATATGCATATTAAAACCAAATTTTACCTAAAAATAAAGGATTATAAGCTGTAATATTCAAATGAGCATAAGAAAGACAAAAGAAAAATAAAAGCATCCATCATCTCCACCAATAACAAAAAGCTTTACCAATTCAACAGATGACAGGAAAGTAGAAAAAAATAGCCAGAGAAAAAACATGGTACAAGGAAAGTGGGAGGAAGCAACTTACATGTGTCAATAAACACAATAAACATGAAACTATTACACTCACCTCTTGAAATGTGCTGTCTTTAAAAGACACAGCTGGGGGAAGCCGGGGTATCTTAAGCACTCATTTTGCAGCCCTGGGGACCAAGGATCGAATCCCAGCACTGCCCTGTGTGAACCCATATGCTCAACTGGGGTGTGTCTCCCATGCGGGAGGCCCCCAGTTCGGTCCCTGGCTTGAGGGGGCGTGCCTGCCAGGCAGGAGACCCCAGCCCAGTTTCTACCCTGCATGTTCCCTGCCTACCTGTGCGGAATGAAGCCATGTCAAAAAACTGATGACGTATAACTATGGAGACTGCTCTGGGTCCTCCCCCTTCTCTCTGTCTCTCTCTGTCTGTCTCTCTGTCTCTGTCAAAAACACTAAAAAATGAATCTTTAAAAAAAGACACAGCTAAAACATCTGAAAGAAAATTAAAAAATAAAATGCTTCTTGTAATTTATAAATGTTAAGGCTCCCATTGCTTCAGTCAATGATTCTCCAGTTTGTAATTAATCCCCTGAGGAATTTGCTGAATTTCCAAATTCCTAGGCCCCAAATCAAAAATGTTGACTCAGTATGCCTGGTGTCCAAACCCAATAATCTGGATGTTTAACCAGTTAGCCTGTTTCTTTTTTTTTTTTTAATTAATTTTTATTTTTCAATTACAGTTGACATTCAGTACTGTTATATATTATCTGCAAGTATACAGCATAGTGGTTAGACACTTATATAATTTACAAAGTGTTCCCCCTGATAAATCTAGTACCTATCTAGCATCATACATAGTTATTACAATATTATTGACTATATTCCCTAAACTCTATTTATCTTTCTCTATCTGACTTATTTCGTTTAGCGTAACATCCTCTAGGTCCATCTGTGCTGTCTCAAATGGTGAGATTTCATCCTTTTTTGTTTCTGAGTAATATTCCATTGCATATATGTACCAGATCTTCTTCATCTAATTGTTCATTGATGGGCACTTAGGTTGCTTCCATATCTTGGGTATTGTAAATACCGGTAATGCTGCAATGAACATAGGAATGCATATATATATATATTTGAATTAGTATTTTGGGTTTCTTCAGATAAATATCCAGAAGTGAAGTTGCTAGGCTGTAAAATTTTCAATGTTTTGAGAAATCTTCCTGCTTTCCATAGTTAACCAGTTGTTTCTGATGAAAGTGCTCTAAGTCTCAACTCTGGAACATGAGATTCTTCGCCCTTGGCTTTGCCATGAAAACCTTTCTTCATCAGATAATCTTACTTTTCTCAACTACATTTCCCTGATTCCCCCAAATATGATACCTTTCCTTTCACAACCTGCCATATCATGTCCAGTGCTCATTTCCAAGAGAGTGCAAGCTTCTTGAAGACCCAAGTAACATGTCATTTATTGTGCTGAACCTTATAGCACTTGGTATGGTAAGCTGAAATGTTAAGTTATATCATTTTCTGATGTATGAATAAATCAAAGAAAGTGTGGGTAAAGCACAAGAGATCAGAGTGGAGGGAAAACGATACCAAAATGAAGAAGGAAAAGGAGACAGAGGACTGAAAGTTACAGAGCCTGCTGAGATGAGCACAGAGGGGCCAGCAAGGGAAGGAGAGGGGAGAGCTGGGAGTGTGACTTGTCTGGCTACTGCTTCGTAGGCTACAAGTCTCCAGGGTGAGGTCCAGGGTGCTCCAGAGCCATTGTTTTCTACAGGAGCAGACATAAAAGTCAGACAAAATAATCCAAAAGTGCAACTCTGATGGCTAAGTCCGCAGGGGTTATTAGACTTCACTTTCCTCAGACATTGAGGAAAGTCTTCAGCTGAAATCCATTAAGCAAATTAAAAAGCAGGAGAAAAATAAACATAGATTGATATAGATAGCAGTTTTATGAGGCAAAGGAAGCAGTCAATTCTCACAAAACTCCCAGCCTTGGCTCCGCAGCCTTTAAAACTCTTAAGATATTGTTCTCTCCAAGATGCCCCACTGGCAGTTGTAAAAGGAACTTAATTTTTCCTGTACAAAGACAGAGAATGGTACAAAGTAAAGTAAAAGTATTCTCCATGTTGTTTCTGGGTAGAGTTCCACACATTTGTCCTTTTGTCTCTAAGCAGGAAAATAAGTAATAATGTTCAAATACTGCCACACAAAAGCATTGTTTTGCAAAAATGTCACAATATGTTATTAAAGTCAAAGATTAAGTTGTAGTAGTATATATTTATATATAATATACTATATATTGTAATATTTTAATAATATATAATTTTAATGTACATATAAAGATTATCTAATGCACATGGTGCTTGGACCTCAGATGAAACCAAATCACATTAATACGCATTTTCCCCATAGAAACTGGTGTGTTAGAGAATTGCTTCAAATTCATACGGTTTTGCTATTATTAGTATACCTGAAAAACAAGACATTTTATAATGTTCCAGATCTTTATACTACATCTGAAAAAAGAGATGCGCACCATGATGCACAAAGCACCATGCTTGCGCCTGTGATACAGGCAAAGAAAATGAACGTAACATCTGCATTCAGATACTCTTCCTTGCATGTAACCGTGCATTCATATTAGACACTTAAAAATAAAGTTGCCTGTTGGACTTTGTCTCTCAGGCAAGGAATATACCCGTGAGGGCAATGGCTGTCTGAGTTCTATGTGTATTTTCCTCCGTAGCTGGGGCAAAGCCAGCGTTAGATTTTCCATTTCACAGTCTGTGCAGATTCAGAGGTCACACTCTTCCTCACTTTGCCCTGAGGTTATGGAAACCCAGCCGGAGCCGGCCCTGCTCTCCCACAGTCACAGGCGTCCTTTGGTTCTGCTCCACAACCTGGGGTTGCAGGAGGTGGGGGAAATTACTCCTACTACAGATTCAGTCCTTAGATTTTCTAAGCCCAGTAAATTCAGCATTTCAAAACATTCTTACATTTTAAAAGAATCTGGTTTTCCAACTTCTGAAAAATTTCTGACTTCCAAATATCTCCAGTCTTTGCTTCATACCAAACATGTATAAGCATAATCCTAGACAACACATATTTCCAAACAAACTAAGGGGAGAAGAGGGACAAGCTCCCAGGTCATGAAAACTCACCTTAAGTTGAAAGTATTGTTTTGCAAAACTGTCACAGTATATTTTTAAAGTAAAAAAAAATTAAGTTGTACTAACTTTTTTAACAGATGAAAGCACACTTTTATGTTTTATGTGCAATTAATTACAAAAGACAGCTTCTTTAAAACATAAAGGAACAGATTCTCTCGACCCGAGTAAGTAAGTACCTTCAGTTAATCTCTCCAAAGAGCCTATTACAATCCCAAACCTGGTTGCTGGTCTCTGGACACCAAAAACCAGATTAAATCAAATTGTTCTTTGAAGCAGAACACAGGAAAGGCATAACCAGTTTAAATTCACAGAAACTTCAAATCTCATTTCTACCGATCATGTTTAACTTCTTTCTCCCTTGAAATCTTTTATGAGAGCTGTCTTAAAGACAAAATGGTCTCATTTAGGCTTCTGCATTGCCTGCCATTAGTCACTGATTAGTGGAGATATTTAATGACCAGGAAAACGCATGGATGGTATAGAAACCAGAGATGGGAGATTCAAGTACTACACCAAAGGAAAAATACAAAGGAACAAGAGTTTCCCTAAGTTCCCAAATGAAATGAAAAACAATAGCCCCTGGAAGTATCCATGATTTTTAACATCCATGGAATACTTGCTTGAGTTAATATCAACTACGATTATTAATATCAACTAGGTTAACAAGTGGAATTTCCATGCGATCGTGGATCCTCAACTTTTCTTATACAACCTCATTAGTGGCACAAACTCTGCCTTGAACACCCACCCAAATTTGCAACCAGAGTTATGTTTTCATGAAAAATAACAACAACAACAACAAAAACATTAAGATGTGTAAGGCAAAGTGTAAAATCCTGGGCCAGGTACATATGGGGAATAGCGATAAAATATGGAGCTGTCTCAGTGGGAGAACCTTCTGAATCAGACTCATGACCCAGGGAGGAGAGAAGAAATGGGGGCCAACCTTCTGAGCACTCAGGGGTTAGAGAAGGGCTAGTGGCTCTAAGAGAGGGTGAAAGATAGACAGCTTCTAAGGCGTACAGAGTACCTTAACCAAGATGATCCACTGTGAACAGCAATACATTTGCCCGTTAACTTGTGTAAAGGGTGTTGGACAACAGACCAATTTGCTGTTCTTAAAATTTTGCTCGATGATTGCTATGTTCAGAAAGAAAAGTAATAATTCCAATTGTCCTACAATATGACAGTGATATGGCCTGCTTTGCGGGGAGTTGCATCTCTGGATTAAATGGTAATTTATTGTTATTTGTTTTTAAACTGAGTGTCCACTGATAAGTTTTATGAACTCAGCATTAATTAAGCTCTGACTAGGTGACAGGCACTAGGAGACTCTTATGGCAAGTCACTTAATCACAAATATTCATTCAACAAGCACTGACTAAAATACAAGGTATGTCTTTGAGCCTCAGCTTTTCAGCCTTTTTCTTTTCTTTTTTTCCAAATTGAGGTGTAATTGACATATAACGTGATATTAGTTTCAGGTGAACAACATGATTATATATATATATATATATATATATATATATATATATATATGTTGCAATAAGTCTAGTTAACATCTGTGCATACATAGTTACATAATTTTTTTCCTTGTAATGAGCACTTTCAAGATCTACTCCTTAGCACCTTTCCAATGTGCAATAACAGTATTAACTGCAGTCACCATGCTATACATTACATCATCATGACTTCCTTATTTTATAATTGGAAGCTTGTACCTTTTGACTTTCTTCACCCATTTTTTCCACATCCCTCCCTCCACCTCTGGCAACTGACAATCAATTCTCTGTATTTCTACTAGTGTTTTGTTTTTCTTTAAGAATCCACGTATCAGTTAAGATCGCATGACATTTGTCTCCTTTCATCTGACTTACTTTATTTAGAATAATGTCCTCAAGGTCCTTTTATGTTGATGAAAATGACAAGATTTCATTCTTTTCTTATGGCTCAATATTTCTATGTGTGTGTGTGTGTCTCACTTTCTTTATCCATTCATCTACCAGTGGACACTTATGTGTTTCCATGTATTGGCTATTGTAAATAATGATGCAACGAATGGGGGTGCAGATATCTTTTTGGATTTATGTTTTCATTTCTTTGGATAAATACTCAGAAGTGGAATGCTGGCTCATATGGTAGTTCTATTTTTAATTTTTTGAGGAACTTCCACATTGTTTTCCACAGTGTCTGCACCAATGTACATTCCCACCAACAGAATGAGGGCTCCCTTTTCTCAACATTTTTCCAACACTTGTTACTTCTTATCTTTTTGATATTAATAATAGCCATTCTAAGAGGTGTGAGGTGATATTTCATTGTGGTTTTAATTTGCATTTCCCTTGTGATTAGTGATTTTTAGCATATTTTTGTATATATACTGGCAATCTGCATGGTTTATGAAAAATGTCTATTCAAATTTTCTGTGCATTTTTAATTAAATTGTTTGTTTTTTTGGTACTGAATTGTAGGAGTCCTTTATATATTTTTGATATTAACCCCTTGTATGATCTGTAACTATTTTCTCCCAGTAAGTTACCTTTTCATTTTGTTGATGGGGACCTCAGTTTGCTAATCCATTAAAGAAGGTACTAACTACAACATTTCTAGAGTTTCTTCTTGTTCAAGAAATCTCATTTTGATTGGTTTTTATTATTTGTTTCTAAATAGTTTATGTTTTGTTTGTAAACTTCACAAATTCAGATTTGTTATTGTGAGTTTTCCTGAATCTAAATTATACATCGAAAAGGTCACCAGACGATTCAGGTCTCACCACTGGAGCCTGCCAGCACGGAGCACGGAAATAAATGTTAACTGCAATTTTAAACACATGCTTCCAAATTACTGCTAACCTCAGATACAATAAATAAATGACAGCAAGGGAATCAAGATCTTTAGAATCATTTCCGTAAAACTTCTTTCCCACTTGATAGTGGCAACATGGTCGGGATCCTAGCAGAAACAGGGCCTGCCTTCTGGGATCATGCTCAAGGCCAACAGTAGTTTGCTCTGTACCTCAGACCCTGGTTATCTGGCCTTGACAGGAGCCAAAGGTTGTAAGTCCAGTAGGTGTCCGCTTTTTCTTATTTTGGGAGTGCACGGTTGGAGTAAATGATGGAAAAAGTCATGCCACACAGACATTTTCCTTTCAAGAAGTTAAGGAGAGTTCAGCCACAGTGCAAATTTTTTTCTGCATTTATCTTGGACTTAAAAAAATGGAAATGACTGTAACATGACATGCTAACATATGAGAGTGAAAATGGGAGAAGGTTTGCAAAGATGATGGCAAAGAAAATGGTTTACAAATGGTGGAGTATTCATGGGAAGAAAAGTAAGAAAAATGCATTGGGAAGAACTGACATTTACATAAATTTACATGTGCTAGCCCCCCCCCCCCCACACACACACACTGATTCCCTAGGGGTTAAGACACAAATGACTTAAGAAATTCATGCGATGCCACAAAGTTTAGTAAATGTATGTTTCGTGAATTAATCAATTTTGTACTACTGTCCTGCACCGTGCCTGGATTTGGGAGTGTTGGAAACACTGGAGAACTTTGATGACGCACTTGGCAAAAATAATGTAAAAATAAAAACAGTAAGAAAGGCCCAGTGCAAGCTTTGTGTGGCATGAAAGACACACTAAGAATTCACACCCTGTCTGTGCTCATGGCAGGGCAGAACGCTCCAGAGGGTGAGCTGTCTGACCTTGGCAGAACAGGCACAAGAAAAGCAAACACCCCCACTTTTCAGGTCTCCTGAAGCATTGAACTAAGGACTGCACACATTGATTTAAGTCACTGTTTCTGTACCACCATCAGGATGACAAAGTACACATTTAAGTTGTGTTGTATGCCCGTATTGGCCTTAGCTTTGTGGCTGGATGCTCCATGTAGGCAAATGTACAAGGTTAAGGCTTGAATCTTTACACCTGAACTCTATGGCTCTTTTATCTTCATTTCAAATGGCCCCAGATAAGGGAATTGAAAATAATGTTTTCATTCATTCTCTTCAGTTTATCTCAATATATGGCGTTTAGATGGCACAGAAGAATAATACCGACGTGGTCACATTTTATAAAAAATTAAGCAAGATCAGACTATATTATTACAATTACCTATGTTACAAGTTAATATGGTTAATTTTATTGAAATGAGGACTTTTAATAATAGAATCTGCACAATAATGTGTAATGAAAAGAAATTATTTTGAAAATCTGTGCCATGTATTTGATGGGTTTTCCTTCAGCAAAGTAGCTAAATGGGTTGTCAGATTTGGAGACTAATCATTTCATATTTTATAATAAGCAAGGTGTGTTTTGCTTTTCTTCCCAACACCACCAAACAATTCTCCTCTTCTCAGCAGACACTGACTGGGTGTACTACAATTTAACTTCCTGGAGATAGAGTCAGACCCCACAGTTTAAGGACTCAATCTCATAGGATTGCCTTTCACTTCAGATGCCAATTGCAAGTTCAGCTCAAAATAACTGTGCTTCTGACCAACAGGCTATAAATTGGAGGCTCCCAAGAATACTGCCTTGGGTTTGATAGATTTGCTAGAGGGGCTCAAAGAACTCAGGAAACCAGTTTACTTACTAGATCACTGATTTATTGCAAAGGGCACTAAAAGATATAAATGAACAATGAGATAGGTAGATATATAGGGTGAGATCCAGAAGGATCCCGAACACAGGAGTTCTGTCCTTGTGGAGTTTGGGGTGTGCCACCCTCCCCGAATGTGGATTTGTTCTGGTTCACCAACCCCAAAGCTCTGTGAACCACGTCCTTTGGGGTTTTATAGAGGCTTCATTACATAGGAATGATTGATTAAATCATTAGTCATTGGTGACTGAACTCAATCTCCAGCCTCTCGCCTCTCCTTAGATTGGGGGGTGCGGCTGAATGTTCCAACCTTCTAATCACATGTTGGTTCCCCGGACACTCAGCCCCCATTTTTATGGGCTTTTCAATAGTCACTTCATTCACGTAAAATCAGTGTGGTTGAAAGGGGTTTGTTATGAATATCAAGACACCTTTATCACTCTTACCACTTAGAAAATTCCCTAGGGTTTTAGGAATGTTTCAAATGTGCTCAACTTTCCTGTTATAAACAGCCACCAGTGTGGTATGCTAATCTAGCCGATTTTTAGAGTTTCATTTTGGAATAATTTTAGATTTACAGGAGAGTTTCACAGGGTCTCCATATAGCTTTAATCAACTTCCCTTACATTAGCATCTTACATATAGCACATTTGTCATAACCAAGAAATTAATGTCGATATGATGCGTCAACTACAGACTTTATTCCGATTTCACCAGTTTTTCTAATATTGTCTTCTATTTCAGGATCCAATCCAGGATACCATGTTGTATTTAGACATCATAGCGCCTTAATCTTTCTCAGTCTGTAACAGGGTCTCAGTCTAGTTTTCCATGACTTTGACACATTTGAAGGGTACTGGTCAACTACTCTGCAGAATGTCTTGATTTATGTTTTCTCATGATTAGATGGGGGTTATAGATTTGGGAAAAGAAAACCAGAGCAGTGAATTGCCCTTCTCAGCACATCATATCAAAGAGTATACAACATGACTCATCACTGATGAGGTTAATTTTACCATTGGGGGATGCTGGGATGTCTCAGTGGGTTGAGAGCTCATTGGCAGCCCCAGGGTCTAAGGATTGAATCTAGGTCCTGGCCCATGCAGACCCATATGCTGATCTGGGATGTGCCCCCAATCGGGTTCTCCCACAGGGCAAGACCCTGGCCAGGTTCCTGCCCTGCGCAGCCCTGCCCCCATCTGTGGAATGAAACTATGTAGAAAAACTAATGATGTGCAACTATGGAGACTGTTCTGGGCCCTCCCCCTTCTCTCTGTCTCT
>PVKE010014568.1:0-34743 GCA_004027555.1 Craseonycteris thonglongyai | reverse complement strand
TATACATATATATATATGAAGAAAAATTTCAAAAATTTTTTAATGTGACTATTTATATGGAAAAATACATACAAAATTCAAGAGAGCTTTTAAAAATAAGTTAGTAGAAGTTGAGTAAGTGAATTGGATGCAAGATTGACATTAAGTTGATAATATATTTATACACAGTAAGTAAAAATATATTTTTAAAATAAAATTTAAAATATAAGGCATGAAGAATATATCTATTCAAAGATAATTAAGATACTTATTGAGAAATATAAACATATGAAAAATTTAAGTAGTTGATTTTCTTATAAGATCTATAAATACTTATAAAAATCACAATTGTTCTTTTTAGTGTAATTTAAAAAATTAGTGTAAATTTCAAGTAGAACTAAAATTGGCTATTTAGTTCAGGAAAGATACTTTTAAAGAATAAAATGTGAAATTTTTCCTGTCAAATTTTAAGACATAAAGTGTAGTAATGAAAATATTGTTATTGTGGAATAAGCATAGAGAAATAAATCAATGGCACAGAATAAAGAACCGAGAAACAGACTCACACATTTATATAAACTTGATATAACACAGAGTTGATTTTATAAGACAGTGGGAGAGGGTGGTCTACCCAATAAATGATTTTGAAACAATAGGCTATTAGAATTTTTGAAAAGATAATATACTGCTAACCTTTCTTTAAAATGTATCTGGTTTTTGTGAACAACTTTCTAAATCTAAATTGCACTGTGTCCCCATGAAAGAAGTAAAATTCATGGTCCTGAGATATGTGACATTTACCGGTATATTTACTCCAGAGAGCCCCTGTGAACAATTGTTGAGTTCAGAGCTGTGCCTGTTGCCAGGAGTCTGTTCTCTAGATTAGGTGATCATGGGACATTAGACTTTTTTTTATTCGAATTATAAACTTTTACAGTAGCCATTTTAAAAACCAAACACTGTAACTCTTCCTCTCAAAGAATACTGTAGAAAGTAAAATTTACAGAAGAATATCCTAAAGTTTAAGCTGGTGTAATTATTTGCGCTCTTTGGCACAAGACAGCAAATAGTTCTATGTCTTCTGAATCTATTTCTTTATTTTCCATACTAAACTAGATATATTATTTTTTACATCAGTTTTAGTCTGTATCTATACTTTGAGCAGAAAATAATAATAATGCTCTACACAGGTAAGGAAGAGTGGACAGGGGAAGAAGACTGCTTCTTGAGTTGACGCCTAGAATTGATAAGAGTGGCTGTACCTTGGAGAATTGTAGGGTGCAGTGTCCGGATGCAGATCAGCAGCGATTCTGCCATCTGGAAGTTTTAATTCCCTGCAGCTAGACACTTTTAAAAAGCTGCTCATCCCTTACGGTAAACTTAGCATTTCTGCTGTTCTGGCAACTGTGCACTCGGTGTGCAGGCTGCCTCTGGCTATTAAGTTATTCTTGTCAGATTACCTCCTGTCCCAGACAGGCTGGAGCCTGTGCAGTGAGGTTCAGGCTGCATGCAGCATGCAGGGAGCGTGCGCCAAGGTCAGACAGAGTTGCCTACTACTCACAGGTTTCATTTTCTGGAGATCTGGGGAGAAAGGCAACATAGTATCTTGGGGAGAAACTACAATTCTCAGCAGGAAAATTTTACAACCGATGTAGCAATGTAGAAGGAGAGAGGAGTGAGAGAGAGAACAGGACAGCGATTGAAAACCTAACTATCAAGCAAAGGAATTAAGACTATGGGACAAATGAAAACAGTATTTGGTGCTTAAACACAAATTGTAGGTCAAAAGCTTCAGACTAAAAGAGTAGCTTTGGGGGCTTTTAAAAGGACACCATGGTCTCAGGGATAGATAAAAAGGAAACAGAGAAACATTGTCTGGATAGTTTGTCTTTTAAAATACTTAATTTGAAAAGTATTTAGGTAATGTCTTCCTTTAATTATGTTTATGAAAACTCTATATACATATATGACATACAGTATACATGTTATTATATATGATATATATGCATATATACTTTGATTATGACAAACATACATACATGATAACAATAAAATATATAGATACAAAAAGAATTTTCCAAACATGTTCTCATAAAAACTATGACTTGATTCATTTAGGCAGTGACATGACTGAAAGCATTCCAGCTATGAGTAGGCAATTAGCATCTGAACAAAAACAAAAACAACCATAATGAGCAAAAGACTCAAAACACTCCAAAATTTACAAGCTGTGTCATAGAGAATCACATGTAATTTGTAAGTACACACCCATTTATTTATCTAATTAATAAAATCTATAAGAAAGTGCTTTGAATGCTAGAGTAATTTTCATCTTTAAGAAATATATTATTTTCAGTATTTTAATTGATTTGCTTCCTATATTAGTCAGGATTCTTAACTGAAAGCATCAGTTATTGACAGTGTCTAATTTAAACAGAGAGAATTTGATAAAAGAAAACTCGGCAGCTCATACAAACTCACATATCTAGAAGTAAATTTGAAGGCTTTGTAGCCAGTAGTAACATAAAAAGTTATATTACCTAACAGTTGGGTAAATAGTTCTTTGCCAGTGTCCTCGAGAATTGACACTGCAAAGTGCTCCTCTGTTGTAACCAACTCTGGATGCTGGGACTGTTATTAAATCCACTACTAGTTCTGTCAACCTAATTGTAGGTATAGCTTCCCTGATGCACCCCTCATGAGAATAGCTTCCTTGTATTTCTAGCTGTGATAGGTTGAAATAATTGGTGAAGCCTAGGTCATATGCCAACATCTTGACTGATGGTGTGCCTAAGGTAGCAAGTAACTGGCTGTTTAATCTTCAGCAGTGGAAGATGAGTTGCTCCTTAATTACTTGTGGTGATAATTCATTTTCTATGGATCTACTGTGTCTTAATCATGTAAATGAATATAGTTCAGCTCTTTTAACATGATAAAACTAAGATTCTCAATTTTTATTAAATACATAATAAATATATTTGGTTATGAATAAAAAACAAAGTGATAACTATATCTTATGAAGGCTGAGGTTTTGTACATGGGGTTGTGATATTCAAGGACTTTGAAATTCAAATAATTCAATTCAGATACAATCTTAGAATAAGATTATGGTCCCCTTAACATTGCATATAACTATTCATAATGAAAAGCCATTCCTTCTTCCTGATATACAACTACTGAATTTCTCTTGCCTCTCCTTTGTAACTACAGAGAAGTCTGGCCTAAAGCTTAAGTGTCTGAGAGCTGCCAGTAACTGAACGATCCCTAAAATAAAAAGACCCACACAAGAAGAAAAACCTTTTCTTTCAGAAAATTAAATGTGGGATGCCTGGATGGCTCAATGGATTGAACACTCATCTTGAAGCCCTCGGGTCCAAGGATGGAATCCCAGTCCTGGCCTGTGTGGGGCCATATGATGAACTGGGTAATGACCCGGTTTGGTTCTTACTAGGGCGAGCTTCCCACATAGGAGTCCCCCTGATTTGGCTCCCACCCCAGGTGTGCTTCCCATGTAGGAGGCCCTCAGCTTGTAGGGGGCTTGCCTTCCTTTTTTGAGGGGTGGGAGAGCTGGGCTAGTTGTGGCCCTGCACCAACCTGTGGAATGAAACTATATCGAAAACCAATGTACAGCTATGAAGACTGTTCTGGGCTTTCCCCTTTCTCTCTCTATTTCTCTGTTTCTATAAAAAACAAACAAACAAACAAACAAACAAAGTTAAATGCACTAGTATTACCTAGTATTGTTTTTTTGCATGTAAGATTATGTAATGTGATATGATAGATTATAATAATATTTATGTGATTGAATTCTATATAGAATATGTCTGCTTAAATAAGATATAACTCAATGTTTATGGTTGCATATTATAATCATATAATGCATTTCAATGTAATTATATTAATAGTACATATTCATTCTAAATAAATAAAATATCAGAATATACTGTAGTCAACCAAAAATCTGCTTTCTTATTTTTGATCTAAGAATAGCCACACAGCTTTTCTGACTCATTTTATGGACGTAGCTAATTTTAATTATATATAAAAAACATTGTGGGGCACTTTATGCTTTTATTAATGCAGAGAAGAATAAATGGTATATGACGTGTGCTTTATATGAAATTACTGCTTATTTTCTTCTTGGAGTCTATGCACTCCTCTAGGGCAGGAAGGAATATTATTCATGTTGAAAAGTCATGGTGTTGAGCCTCACAAAGTAAATGCCTAGTTAATGCTTGTTTGAAAGACAAACATTAAAACTGTCCTTAATTTAAGCACTGGTGATAAGGTTCAGGAAGAAAATATTAATACAATAAATAGTATATTATATTGGTACTATACAATATTAATCACAATACTTTAATATTTAATGAAATAAAGATATTAAATCATACATTTTAGAACCTTCAACCTCAATTATTGAAAGAAGAAAAACACTGATACCTGTTTGGAGATTAAGATATACTCAGGAATTAAAGTGTAACAATTACTTAGATCCAGTTCATAATCATTCCTACCTAAAAATTTAAGCCAGAAACAAAGACCAATTTACTCATAAGGGTTGTCCTACTCAAATTGCCTCAGGGCTTTCCCACACCACTCTCACCTTACTGAATTACATCTAAATTTAATGTAAGTGTAAAAAAATATTTTAAGAGTCATTAACAGAAATTAATGCCAATAAACATCACAATTGATTTATGCTTATGTAACCCAAATCCCACGATCTCGTACAATATTACTAAGTCCTACCATCTTGGCAGATCATTCAGTCCACATTATAAAGTAAATTAGAAAAGTCAGGTGGCCAATAAATAAATATGTATTAATAAAAAATATATAAACAAAAAAAGTCAATACTTAAATATAGTAATCATGTTTACTTTTTAACTTTGGTTTAAAATTAAAGATTTTAAACCAAATCATCATCTCTAAAATTGTTACAATAATAGTTGTGGCAATAACTGCCAATAATTATGATGTCTGAACTTTGAAGTGAGCTTCAAATTACATTTTTGTTTGTAGGATATCACTTTTACTCAATAATTGTCTTATCTTCTTGTAAAATTTGTATGTCTTCAAATTCAACCCACTCTTCTCAGATATTTCAATCAGGCTAGTTACTGACCACTGGCCATTTCCTTGATCGTTCTTAGAATATATCAATGTATAACTCAAGAATTCACAAAATATTTATACCATACCATAAAAATTAAAATTTTGGTATTTCATTGGATCCAAACACATCACTTTGACTTGATAAGAGCTATTTCCAACTGTCATTTAAGTTATTCTAATTAAATATTAGTCTATGACTTAACTATTATATTTCATGGTAATATAAACATTTTTTATTTATAAAAAAATTAAAACATTGAATTCTTCTTTATGAGAAGAATCTCTTCTCTTATTTGAGTTCATCACTAGTATTTTTAGTGTGTGACAAATAACATTTTTAATATATATTTTTTATTTTTTATTTTTTTTAATATATTTTTATTTATTTTGACAGAGAGAGAGAGATACAGAGACAGAGACAGAGAGAGAACTGAACTGGGGGAGCTCCCAGTTCAGCATATGGTTCTGCACGGGCCAGGGCCAGGACTCGATCCTCGGTCCCCGGCGCTGCAAAATGAGCACTCAACCCACTGAGCCATCCCAGCTTCCCCAAATAACATTTTTTTTTTAGCAAATATTAGCATTCATATCTCAGACACAAAATCTGATTCATGACTGACTGATTTATATGAATTATTGAAATGAATTCTTCATCATAACATGAAATTTATCTTAATTGTATAGTTCAAAAAGTGATGTGTGAATTCAAGAAAGGTATAGGCCAAATGTGGATGTAATAATTAATACCTTCAATTAGCAACATTCAGACAGGTGAAGATAGCACAAGTATCCCACACGTTGCAACATGACAAAAATAGTTTTTAATTATATTCTATTATCAAAACAAGAGTAGAATCTGAACAAGATTCAGCTAGATAATTTAAAGTTTTATTGAAAAGTCAATCTATGCAATGATAATGATTCTATAGCCCACCGATTTTAGTCTTGCATTACTTCTCTGCATAAACTCAGGTAAGAGGGACCTTTATCAGGAACCTCATGTATTCGGTAAGCTTGTCCAATCCTCAGCCCAGAATGACTTTGAATGTAGTCCAACACAAATTTATAAATTTTCTTAAAACATTACGAGATATTGTGGCAAGTTTTTTAGCTCTTTGACTATTAGTGTATTTTATGTGTGGTCCAAGACACTTCTTCCAATGAGGCCAGGGAAACCAGAAGGTTGGACACCCCTGCTTCAGAGGCATCTATATGTCACAAAAACATTTGCAAAAATAAATAATGTTCAAATATAATGATACTTGAATTCAGTGCTCTGCTCTAGGAAATCATATACTAAAACTATAAACATTCTCTGTCATTACCAGCATTACACCTCAGGAAAATGCAGATCCACATCATGAAAATAGAAGATGATAATATTAATGCTTGAAAGTTTATGGGTTGTGCTGCCTCTGAACCTGGAATCAGACATTGTGTGTGTGTGAAGGTTTTATTTTTTATTTTTCTTAATTGTTAAATATACTGGGGTGACATTGTTGGTAAATGTTATGTAGGTTCCAGGTATACAATTCCACATGACATTGTCTACGCATTGCATTAGGTGCTCACCACCCAGAGTCGGTTTTCTATTTATCACCATATATTTGATGTTCCTCCCTATTTACCCTCAGGTTTTCAATTACAAAAGCACTTAGGTAAGAGAAAAAATAAATTCATTATCAAAAAAATTTTTGTTGCAGGAATAAAATATATTCTTCCAAAACAAGTGTCACTTCTCAGTTGCATTTAATGTACAGTTTCCTTCCTTTGGTGTTCCAGTTTGTTCATCTGAAGGAACAAAGAATCATTTGGACAAAGTGGCGGAGAAACATTTTACTTAATTTTACAAATTGTGGAATCGTGAAAATTGAATATGGACAGATCTAGATACAGCATTCAAGAAATATGATACTGATTCTTAAGACAGTATTCTACTGGACATTGAGCATGAGTGGTATGAGCAGTTTGAGTTTTTATCATAATATTCTGATTGATTGTTTTTTATTATTAAATATATTGGTGTGACATTGGGTTGATAACTATTATATAGTTTACAGGCATGTAACTATAGTATTGAAAGGTTTATACCTACATTTTCAAATTTTTATTTTAAACATTCAATTTTAATATTTTTATTTAAAAAAGTATGCTCACTTAGAATTTTGATTATTTTGATGAAAAAGCTGAAGAACATATAAAAATAATTTTATTTTTCAATTTTTTAATTTACTTTATATTCAATATATACATTTTAAAACACAATTATATTTTATTTTTAACTATTTTAGATTGTTGTTGATGGTGGTTTAGTCAGGCTTTTACCTGCCTCTAGGGTCCTGACCTCCCTCTCTTCCTGTTTTTGTGAAATATTTACTTTAGAAAACTTATAATTGTAAATTATTCTCTGTTGCTTTGAAATGTAAATTTCTTCAGAAAGCCTCTTGCCAATATTACAACTCAGGCCCATCTTTCTAGAAGACATGAGAGCCATCTCTGAAATGAAATCATCAGGGAAGGTAGTGCCTCTATGTCCCAGTCCATTCAACCTCCTTTGATACCAAAATGTATTATAAAATTACCTCCTGTCATAAAGATTTGATAGCAGCTTTTTCCCTGCTTTGGGTAAGGCTAATTAGCACCCACAGATGGACTATAATTTGCCCCCTGTTTTCCGTATCCCCACCACTTCAACTTTTTAAAACTCTCCTGGTCTTTGGTTTTCCTGGAGTTGATTACAGATTCTGTTCTGGGTTCTCTGACCCATTACAATAGCCTTGAGTAAAGTCTTTCTTTGCTATTTACCTTCATCTAGTGCAATTTTTCCATTGACAATTATTACCAGCCCATATATAACTCACAATTAAATATAGTTGTCTTTAATAAATTGATGATGGCAATTACATTCTTATATTTAAAAAATTTTGTATAAAGTAGTATAGGGAATGCTGCCCTTTAGTTGTGATTAAATTCTTAGATATCCAGTTATGGATAGTTGCTTGCTTTTATTGCTAATGAGAACACCTACAGTGAACACTTAGCTTCAAAAAAAGAATCACATTAAAAAACAAACCTCTTTGTTTTAATCTAAAGAAAGTTTTTATTATAAAATAGATATTCCTTAAGTATATTAATGAATTTGAAAATATTAATAAAATGAAACAATATTTTTTCTAATGATTTTATTCTTATGAAAACAAATATTGTTCTACATTGAAGTCAATTATCCACCTCTATTGATAATATCGGTGTTTGTTTTTAAAATAGTATTGATATCCTCACAGTGCTCCACCCTGAAAACTTCTTTAGATATAGGAGAGATAAAAAAAGACAGGGAGATTTCATAGGTACTCAAAGAACTAAAAATATGGAATATGCTGTCATATAATAAAAAGAATTATTAAGTAATTCCTTTCATACAAAATTTGCATTATAAAAGTACTCATAATGATTAATTACTGAAGGATGCATAGTATTTTATTAAAACTGAAGTATATTTGTGTGGTTAATAAATCTTAAAATATTAAATTTTGCCCCAGTGACCAACATACATTTCATAGCTATAAACGATTAAAACACACATCCACTTAAACAGATATTAGTAAGTTCATAGCACTTAGTTACAATGTAAATGTAATCTTAAAATTATTATTGGTTGTCTTTTTAAATGTCACTACTGGTTTATGATATTGTACATTTATACAGAGCTTTCTAATCCTTAAAATTAATAAAACTAACATGTTGTGTTCAAATGTTTTCTACTTGGATAATATATTGCAGACTCAACGTTAAAACACAAAATTTACATATTCTGTAATCTTTCTTTGGGTCCCCATTTTGAAAATATTTTACTGGTCCCAGAGCATGTTCCTAAAAGTTGTGATCCATTAGGGTCCTAACATAGTGTACCAAAATATATTTCAATGGTTTGCATAAACTTGGAAGATTCTGTTTCTAAAAACAAGATGCCAGGTGACACCATAAGAGTAGTATCAGCCTCACCCAAATCTTACAATCAAATGAAGACTTTTATAAATACCTATATTTTAAAATAAAAAATATAATGCCATAAAAAATCACAATGTTTTCAAGTGCGTCCTAATATCCTCTTTTCATCATTCCGCCCTTGGAGTAGTATCTCACCCTTTTTGTCAAATTTCTGGTCAGGTCACAGAAAAAGAGAAAGGTATAGATTTTCTATCCTGTATTACAGGTCACTAAATTTTCCATAGAATATTAAACCTACCAGTGCAGCATATGATCTGCAACATTAAACCTTTGTAATATTTGTAGTTTATACTTTTTGTATTCACATGTAGACAATGAAGTGAGAATTAATGCACATGCTATACCTTAGTAATTTTTAAATTAAAAATTATGCCAAGCATATGTATAGGTTTATTAATCACTTCAGAAGGAAAGAGTGAGTACACATAAATAGCTATTTTTATGTCATGCATGACATGTCTTGAAGGAAATATGTATGGAAAGAGGGTATAATATAAGATGGGAAGTAAGCACATCTATTCTAGAGTTGATCTGGCTTATATGACTTCCCTTTGCCTGTTTTCAGAGCTATAACATAGAAATAATAATAATTTTGTCTTGGTAGAATTTTTGATTCTGACAAATTAAATAATGAATAAAATGGGATAAGAAACTTTTTTACAAAGTGCTTACATTATGGTTATTTTATAGTATGTTTTAATGTTAATGAAAGCATGACAGATTATTCAAAATAGAAAATAATTAAAAAATGTGTCTGTTTTATGTAATATTTGTTGAGCATCATCTTAATTATGGACATTGACCTCAAAATGAATCTGAAAAAGTTTATTCTGTATGTTTTTTTAAAAAGATGTATTTCACTGTTTGAGAGGTGGGGGGAGGGAGAGTAGAGGGCACAGAGCAGTCTCCATAGTTGTACATCATTAGTTGTGACATAGTTCCATTTCACACAATGGATGTGGGTCCACGTAAGGCAGGAGCCAAACTGGGGGCCTCCTACATGGGTGGCAAGGACCTTCCCACCTAGCTGACCTGGCAGTTAGCAGTTGCTCTGCAGTTCAGCATATGGGTTTGCAAGGGTCGGGGTCAGAAATTGAACCCTGAACCTTGTGATTACAAGGCAAGTATTCAATCACTGAACTATCCCAGCATCCCTATTCTATATGATTTAAATGTGAATTTTTTATATGTTTTTAAAGTCATGGCATTTTGAATTGTTCTTCACTTCCTTTAGGTGCAGTTAAAAATGAATTAATGTAGAATTCTTCCTAATGGTGCCACATTACCAAAAATATTCTCTCGTAGTAAGTTAGGAACACACACGGCATCTGCACAAAGGAAAAGAAGTAACGGAGAATAGAAAAATGTATATGATTTACTGAAGCTTTCAATTTCATGACTACTTGAGCATGAAAATTGCTTAAAACTATTTATGGTTTTAAATAAATAGATTCCACTCAGGGATGCAGATTGGGGATTAGGAGACCTTAAAACGTATGAAAGTTTATAACTTACAGACCCTAGGATAGAAGTATATAAAAAGTTTCAATTTATTGAGGAGTATTTATTCCTGAAGTACAATTCAATAAACAAAGCAGGAATTTGAGAATGGATATTTAAGAATAAAATCAAACCTGGTTTTAAAGAGATAGTTTATGGTACTTTTTATATTTAATATGTGTTAAATTAATTATGTAAGGTCATCCTTCAAGTCACTAACACTTCAAATTCATTACAATTACACACACAGATACACAGGCACACACTTACATACACACATACTTTTTATTAAATAATTGCTAAATATATAACTAGTGATAATGTTAATAAAATTCAAATGTAGGTAATTGAAAGATGCAGAAAATATGAACACAAAGTAGTTTGGATTTGTTCCTAAATTATGAATTTAGTAACTGGAAAATGTATAATGTGTATCCTCATTACCAGTGATCATTACCCAAAAGAATAGTGTCATTATTTAACAAATAAAACATCTGAGGTTCAAGGGGCAAATGGTTTGAGGCTTATCACATGGTCTCTTCAAAATAAATTTAAACAGAGTAGCAAAATATGTATACGTGAAAGGTCCATTGGAAGTAAGCATGACAGAACTTTATTTACTTGTATACCAGGAGTTCATAAATCGTGTAGATTGTGGTACTGGTGCTGAGGATGAGGAGAAGGGATATTCCTACTAAATTTTTTGTGGTAATTAACTTTTAATTATGAATCAGTGCTGATGTGGCAACTCCATAATGCTAGACGTGAAAGGAGGCCAGGCAATGAACTTGGCCTCAACTAATCAAGCCATGGAGTACAAAATCACCAAGAGAAATAATTTATAATTCTTTGGTTGGCATAGAAGTAATGGCTACAAATCCTTAAACTATAAAGACACCATTTACTATATCTTTAGCATGAAATTCTTCCCAGGAAAACAAGATTATGAATGATCAACCATGTTGATGCATATCAGAACTGTTCATGTCCTAACTGCAGAAAAGAAGATTGGAATAGTGTTTTGCCATCATTATATCAACATAACCAGATGTTTGTTTAGTTGTAACTATTCTACAAAAAAGGTGCTGCCAAAATGAAGGAGAGAAGTGCATGGGCTTAAATTTACTATAATGATTCACTGCTCCTAGTTTAAGGAACAAAAATAATTCAGAATAGTAAATTTCATGACAACACTAAAAGATAATAAATGATTTACTTCTTGAAATTCTAGTGATAAAAATCCAAGGGTTATAGTTGTTTCAATTTCTGGACCATTTGTCACTGGCCAGAAAATTATTTGAAGAAATGAAATACTGATAGACCTCTTCTGAAACCTTGTGGTGATCCTCCCATGACCCATGCTATTTAGTACCACCCTGCCACAAATTATTGAGTTGGACAGATGGGCCCAAGGCCTGTTGCTATCCATTTCTGAAGACTTACTGTAGTTGCAGACATTGAATGCACATGTTTAAATAGAAATCTTGCTGCAATAGCCTCAGATGTTTCTCAGTAGGCACAAAGGAAGAACAGTTTTCTGGAGTGCTTCTTGTAGAATACTAGCACAGTAGATATTACCAGGTGAAAGTAAAGAAAGAGATAGTAACCTTATATTATTACTATTGTCTCTCGCTTTTGGAACCTACTGAAAGAGTATATTCAGGTCTGATCTCACTGAATTTGCCCATATTAGAAGACACATGTTGGTATTGTGCTTTCTGTTATTTTTTACTCAATACAGTTTTGCAATAATATGGGTGTGAAAATGCATAACAAATGATATATTAAACAATCATGTTTCTGCTACCTGCTTAAGATGCAAGATTATAGTATTGAAGCTTCTCCGTCCCCTTAAGGTGAGAGGGAGGTGTGAAGGGAATCAAGTACTTAAGGTGAAAGAATAAAAATACATTGAACCTCACTAGATATGTACCTATATTTTTACCTTATATATTTGTAAATCTAATGAATACATAGTAAAAAATGGAAATGAAAAGTATCATAAGTTATCTTTGAAATATTCTGTTTGGAGATTAGTTGTTTGTTTTTATACATATATCTTAATTCTTCGAAATTTTGTATGAAATTGTAATGGCTTGATATACTGTGACTTACATATTTATTTTCCTTTAATATATTGGTGATATCAAACTTTTAGCTATTAAAATGTGTGATGAGCATTTTATATATATAGCTATGCATACATGTAAGAGTAATTATATGCTATAAATATAGGATTAGAATTACTGCATCTGAGTATCAAATTCCCTAGATATTGCCAAAGTACTCACCCAAATTTTTGTACTGAACACTAGAAATTTAAGTTACCCACCTGTTTAGCTACATTCTCCATACTTAGCACTGTTGGATGTCACAATTTGGACCCATATGTTGTCTGTGAAATGGAATCTCCTAGTGATCGATTTTATATCATCTGGAATGGAATACATTTTATATGTTAACCTTTCAGATTTTTTCTCATTTGCCTTGACATGTTTTTAGCTCATTAACTTCATCATTGGATTCTAGGGGATGATTTTTATATGATATATAATATTTTATTATTTAATCATGTTCCAATATATTGTTATGTCTGTGGTTGTGCCTATGTTTTTATAATATAATCACATTTAGTACTCTACCACACAAGTATTCTGAACTACCATTGTAACATTAAGGTCAAATTCCAAACTCACTTGAAGGCAAGACTGTGCCAGCAGTTTCTCAGGGAACACTTATTATTGTTGTTGTTATCTTTTATTTCATGCAAAGCTGTTACTGGGACAACTGAATTGGTTTTTGTAATTGTATTGTTTTGTTTTTATAACTTCTTTACAAGTGGAGTAAATTTATGCTAGTCCACCTTTTAGCTAAGAGTTTGATCCTTCAACTGGCTTTATAAGAGAATCTCAGTTCCACTAATCAAGGCCTTTTGTGTTCTCCTGGTAGGATAATTAAATCCAAAAGTCATACAAATCACTATAACTCACCTATCCTGGTTATTTTAATTTATTAATTTACTCATTCAATACATATTTATCAAGTGTCTATTAAAAACTAGGAACTGTTAAAAGTTATTGGTGTAGGAAGGAATAACGTTTCCTATCTTCACAAAGCTCATGTTAGAGTGCTACATCCATTATTGAACAGAAATCATAAACATAAATTTATAGTATGTTTAAAAGTATTAAGTACAAGGAAATAAGTATATATTTTGGGGTATTGGAAGTACAGGATTGGGACATTTTTTAGCTTAATTAGTGGAGTCTAGGAAGTTTTCATTAAGAAAGCAATATTTGAACAAATATTTGCAAGTCAGGGTCAGCCATACAGATACGAAGAGAAATTGTTCTTGTTTTTTTGTGGGTTTTTTTTAAGATTTATTTTTATTGTTTTTGACAGAGAGAGAGAGATACAGAGACAGAGAGAAGGGGAGGTCCCAGAATAGTCTCCATAGTTGTACATCATTGGTTTTTCCACACAGTTTTATTCCACAGGTGGGCATGGGGCTGCACAGGGCAGGAACTGGGCCAGGGCCTCACCCTGGTGAGAACCGAACTGGGGGTACTCCTCAGTTCAGCACATGGGTCTGCATGGGCCAGGGCTGGGATTCAATCCTCAGTCCCTGGGGCCTCAAAGTGAGCGCTCAACCCACTGAGCCATCCGGCCTCCCCAATAAATCGTTTTTAAGCAGAGAGAAAACCAGTGGAAAGGCCCTTAAGGGGGAGTTTTCTGTGTTAGAGAAATAAGAAGGCCTCTGAGCTTAAAATGGATGAAGTGGGACGGAATTAATAGAGGTAAATTAGAGAAGTAAGATTGAGCAATTCAGGTAGGGTGGTTAGAACCTTGTAGGTTTTAGTTTTCAGTTTCTTCTTTTGTTTTTTTCAGTATCATACTTTCTTTAACTAAACTTTTTTACTTTATTTTTTCTTCAAGTAAATTTTTATTTTAGAGAGGGGTTAAATTTACAGATAATTGGAGAAGATAGAATACAAGGTCTTAATGTACTCTAAACACAATTTCAAAAGCCTATCCAGGATAACACATTACATTTAGTCTCGTGTCTTTTTAGGTTATTCTTAGCTGCTCCAGTTTCTCAAACTTCTCCTGTTTTTGATGACTTTAGCAGTTTTGAAGAGTACTAGTCACATCTTTCAAATAGGATTTGTTTGATGTTTTCCATATGATTAACTGGGGTTATGGTTTTTGGGAGGAAGAGCACAGGTAGTAAATGCTATTCTCATCGTATCATATCAAGAGTATCTACTCTCAACATGAATTATTACTGTTGGGGTTTATCTTTTCTTTTTTTTTAAGTTTTATTATTTTTTGATAGAGAAAGTAAGAGAGACAGAGAGAGACAGGGAGAGAAGGAGGAGGGCCCAGAGCAATCTTCATAGTTGTACATCATTAGTTTTTGACATGGTTTCATTCCATACAGGTAGGAGGGGCTGTGCAGGGCAGGAACCAGGCCAGGCACCTCCTACATGGGAAGTATGCCCTGGGTGGGAGCCGAACCAGTGGTCTCCCACATTGGAAGCTTGCCTTGGCAGGAGCTGAACTGGGAACACACCCCAATTCAGCATATGGGTCCACATGGGTTGGGGCCTGGATTTGATCCTTGGACCCTGGGTCTGCAAAGTGAGCTCTCAACCTGTTGAGCCATCCCTACATTGTTGGGGTTAATCTTGATCACTTAGCTCTCAGTACTGTTTGTCAGATTTTATTGTGAAGTTATTATTTTTCCTTTGTGCATTTTACTCTTTATAAATAAGTCACCATATTTGCTCCATAGTAGAGTAGAGAGATGATCTTCTTTGAAGAAAATTCACCCACGTAAGTTATTTTTAATTCTTCTATATAGGTGATATGTCTATTCTCTTCATTTATTTATGTATTCGATTATTAATTTATGTCAGTAAAGACTCATGAGTATTTAGTGCATAATTTGCATTAAAATTCAACTAATTTATATATTTTGTTATTTAAATTGTTCCAGTTATGGCTATCGGAGCTCTCTTAATTGCTTTTTGTGTCTATTTGACATACCCCCATAATTAGGAGTGCTATGTATGTGCTTTGATTTTTTCATGACTTCTTACTTTTAGCACTAAAATATTCTCTAGACTCATCTTGTATAAAATGTGCCCCAAACTTATGATTAGCTAAGTCTCCAAGAAACACTAGTTCCTTTTATTGGAAAGTGGTATTAACAACCCAGTTATGGGTGGTGAGTATATGTTCATGTCTATTAAGTGTGTCATTGCTTCCAGTTTCCCTCAGGCAATGGAGCAAGAAAATATAGGTGTGTATACCAAACCAATCACACAGACACACACATACACACAAACCTCAAATATGTGTATATATATCCAAGCACATATCAAATATATGCATATATATCCAAGCACAATTTCATATTGATTATCTCCAACTCTATTTTATTACCACACATATCATCCTAGCTCTCTTTAACTTATTCCAACACTGAGAAACCTAGTTTCCATCATCAATCAATTATCACATAATTGTTCATTTTCAGAATACCTGTATAGCAGGTAGTGGAATTCTATTTTTTTTTTTTTAAGATTTGTTTTATTGTTTGAGTGAAGGTGAGAGAATGAGAGAGAAAGAGAGAAGGGCAGGGGGAGGCCCAGAGCAGTCTCCATAGTTGTATGTCATTAGTTGTGACATGATTTCATTTCACACAGGTGGATATGGAGCTGGGGGTGGGAACCGAACCCAGGGTCTCCCAACATGGGAGACAAGAACCACCATCCCAGTAGTTACTAGCCACACTGCAACTCCATATATGGGCTTGCATGGGCTGGGGCTAGGATTCGATCCCTGAATCTCTTGGTTGCAAGGCGAGGGCTCAACCTGTTGAGCTATCTCGGCATCCCCAGGTAGTCTATATTCTCAAATGGTACAAGTTTGTCAGTTATGGCATATTATTTATATACAGTAAATTTTGTCTTTAGTCTACTCATTTAGAAAATTACTTTGGTCAGCATCTTTGCCCTCATGCCCTTCCTTGAAGTTGTTCCATAAATTTTAATGTATTTTAGTACTTTTATCACATTCTGCAATACATAAAGAATAACTCTTTGCTCTGTAACTATATAGCATTGTGATTTTTGACAGATGCCTAGTATTATGTATCCATCATTACAATATCATATAGAAGATTTTTTCCACTCTAAAAATTTTCTTGTGCTTCTACTGTTCAATGCCCCCTTCCCCAAACTTCTGGCAAACCAATCAGTTTACTGTGCCTATGTTTCCCCTTGTCAGAATGTTATATAAATAGAATCATACAGTTGGTAGTCTTTTCATTCTGGCTTCATGTACTTAGAAATATTCCTTTAAGATTTCTGATGTTGGCAACATACAGCTTCTCTCTTTTCTAATGCATTAGACTGGATAGAATTATACGGATTTTATTGACATTTTCAAATAATTAACTTTTAAATTCTTTGAAATTCTTGATTTTTTTTCTTCAGTTTTTAATTTTATTGATCTCTTCTCTAAATTAAGTTCCTTATGTCTACTTGCTTTAGGTAAATTGTTCTTAGTTCTTTGAGTCTGTGAGATGAGCTTCTTCACCTCTAACATGTACATTTAATGCTACAAATTTCAGCCTAAGTACTGCTTTCACTGCACTGTATAAATTTTGATAACATATTTTTATTTACATAGAAAGGTCATTAAATTAGCAGAACAGTACAGTTATCAGAGAAGTGAGAGTACTAGTGCACACAGTTTGATTATATGACTTATTATTAATATATGTGCCAAATTTCAACCTACTTACATCCATGTTCTTCCAGATATAGCTGAAGAAGCACGTTGAATGTGAAGAAATATAAATAAAACTGAATTTTGTGCCATCATAAAGTTCCTCAAAACCCAATGGAAACCACCTCAAACCATTTTGGAAGATATGTTAGTGGTTTATGGAAACTGTTGCCCTGGGAAATCCATAGTTGACAAGTGGCATATCCTTTTCAAGCAAGGCAGACATTTGACTAAAGAAGACCTTTGTCCAGGACTGCCTGTTGAGGGCATTTCCTTAGACATTGTCAGAAGAGTTGAAAAACTTGTAGTGGAAGATGCCAGATTGAAGCAAAAGCAGCTTGCAGAAATGGTTGGAGTATGACCCACAACCATCTTGAGTATGCTCCATCAGCATCTAAGGACGTCAAAAGTCAGTGCAAGACAGGTACTTACAATGCTTATGCTGCTTCAAAAACATCAGTGCACTGAGTGTTCACAACAGTTTTTAGACTTCTACTGACACAACAAAATTGACACTTTCAATCAGAGTGTCACTGGAGATGAAACTTGGGTTTATCATTATGAGTCAAAGCAGGAGTCTATATGCAGTGGCACAAAAAAGTCACACCACCCCCTAAGAAGTTTAAGGTGTCACAATCATCTGGAAAAATTATGGCTAATATTTTTGAGAATACAGAGGGTGCCCTGCTGATCAATTACAAGGATAAGGATGTCACAATTTGGAGAGTACTATTCCAGTCTGTTGAAACAGTTAAGTATCTATGAAGGAGAAAAGAGTAAAATGGACCCAAGGAGTACTACTTTTGCATGACAACCTGCCAATGCACAAGAGAAATGTTGCTTTGGCTACTGTTCAGGACTGTGGCTTCATAACATTAAATCATCTTTCCCACAGTCCAGACCTGGCTTCATCTGAATATTATGAAAAAACAAACAAACATAAACAGCTTGAAATTTACAAATGATAAATAGGTTAAAGGTGCAATTTTAGCATATTTTGCGGGTAAAAACAAAACATTAAAAAAAATTTTATATTGTTTTTGACAGAGAGAAAGAATAGGATCTAGTGTATTTTCCATAGTTGCACATCTCTAGTTTTTTATATTTTTCCAAACAGTTTTTTTAGGGTATAAATAAATGTATTGCAAGATCTGAAAAGTGTATTAGGGTTAAGGGTGAATACTCATATATTGAGAAGGAAAAATAATAGTTTTTATTTTGTTCTGTTGTTGTTTTTTACTGTTCTTCCCCTTCATTCCATGAATTTCTTGACCATCACTCATAATTCAAAATACTTTTACATTTCTCTTCAGATTTCTTGGAAGCATGGATTACATATAATTGTGTTGTTTAATGTCCAGATATTTGGGGATATTCCAGATATGTTTCCATTTAATTTCTCTTTGAATTACACTTTGATCTAAGAAGATACTTTGTGTGATTTGTATTCTTTTAAATTTGTTATGATATACTTTATGGACTAGAATGTTATCTATTTTTGTGAATATTCTAGGTGAGCTCTAGAAAATGTGTACTCTGCCATTTGATGGAGTGGTTTATAAATATTAATTAAATCAAGTTGATTGATGCTGTTATTTAGGTGATTTATGTTTTTGCAGATTTTCAGCTTGCTTGATCTTTGAATTACTGCCAGAAAATTTTTAAATCTTCTACTTAATATAAATCTTTAACTTAATAAATAGGAGGCTTTTCTCTTTCTTCTTTCAATTTTATTACTTTTGCTTCATGTATTTTGACAATCTTGCTAGGTCCAGATATAGTTAGGATTGTTATATCTCATGGAGAATTGATCCCTTTACCATTATGTAATATTCCTCTTTATACATTATAATCTTCCTTGTTCTAAAATCAACTTGGCCTAAAATTAATAAAATAACTCTGAAATTCTTTAAATTAGTGCTATTATGATATATCTTTCACCATGCACTTATTTTTAAAATACCTTACTCTTTATATTTATAATGGGGTACTTATAGGGAATGTATAATTGGATCTTGTTTTTTTTCCTGGTTTCATAATCTACTCTACCAATATCTGTCTCTTAATATGTGTGTTTAGACAACTCACATTTAAACTGATGATTGACATAGGTGGGTGGATGTTTTCTATATTTATAACTGTTTTCCACTTGTTGAATTTGTTTGTTATTTTCTTCTCTGAATGTCTTCTCTGATTTTAAATGAGAGTTTATATGATTTCGTTTTATCTGTTCTTTTTTTTCCTTAAGATTTTATTTTTATTGCTTTTTTTGACAGAGAGAGAAACAGGCAGAGAGAGACAGAGAGAAAGGGGAGGGCCCAGAGCAGTTTCCATAACGGACAACATTAGTTTTCCATATAGTTTCACTTCAAAGGTGGGAGCGGGGCTGCACAGGGCAGGAACTGGGGCCCGGAGCCTCCCACAAATGTAGGCCCCATCAAGAAATGAACTGGGGGCACACCTCAATTCAGCATATGGGTCCTCCTGGGCCAGGGCCGGGATTCTGTCCTTGGGCTCCAGGGCTGCAAAGCAAGTGCTCAACCTGCTGAACCATCCCAACTTCCCCTATCTGTTCTTTTATTTCATCAATTTTACATTTTATTAAATGTGTTAGTGCTTGCTCTTGAATCTACAACACACATTTTTAATTAGTATAACTTCATCTTCTATTAATACTATATCACTACACACATGGTAAAGGTACCCTATAGCTAAGTATTCCTGATTTCTTCTGCTCATCCATCATGTCACTTCTTTCATTTATTTCACTTTTCCATGTACTATAATAAGCCAATATATAAATTTTATTATCTTAAAAGTGATGTTTAAGGGAAGCCGGGATGACAGCAGGTTAAGCACTCACTTTGCTGCCCCAGGGATCAATGATTCAATACCAGCCCTGGCCCATGAAGACCCTCATTCTGAACCGAGGCATGCTTCCTGTGTGGGAGGACCCCAGTTTGGGTCTCACCCCTCGGTTCAACCCCTAGCTCAAGAGGGTGTTTCTCCCATGTGGGAGGCCCCCAGTCTAGTTCCTACCCTGAGCAGCCCCTGCCCACTTGTGTGGAATGAAACCATGTCAAAAACTGATGATGTACAACTATGGAGACTGCTCTGGGCCCTCCCCTTTCTCTTTGTCTCTGTGGGGAAAAAAGTTATTTTTAGAAATAACATGAACTAAAATAATAGTAAATAATTTTATTTATACATTGATTTTTTTCTATTACTGATACTATTTTAAATGTAATTAATATAATTTTACATCCACTACAAGAATATCTTTCAGCATTTCTTGCAGTGCAGGTCTGCTGGTGATAAATTTGATAAGTTGTTCGTCCAAGGAATACTTTATGTTTTTAATATTTTAGAGGAATAATTTGGCTGGATAAAGAATTTTAAGTTTCACAGGTTTTCATTAAAACTCTAAATATTTCTTGCCTGCATGGATTTTGACAAGAAATCTGTTATGGTTTTTATATTTGTTTCTCTATAGGGAAGTGTTCCTGTCCCCTCTAGATTACTTCAAAATAATTGTTTTTACTTTGTTTTGTTTTTCAGTTTGTACATGATAGATCTAGATCTTCTCTTTATTTGTCCTGCTCGTTGTTTCTACTATGTTCTCTAATTCTCTGATGTTTTGATTTTGACATATAATGTCTTTTGAAATTGTCTTGAACTTCTTAGATGTTCTATTATTGTTGTTGTTGTTTTCCTTTCTCATTTTCCTTTGAATTTTTAGCTTGGAACGTTTCTATTGAATTATCTTTAAGATCACTGATTCTTTGTTTGTAATGTCTAATAATGAGCCCACTGAAAATATTGTTTTATTATATTTCTAATTCATAACATTTCCTTCTGATTCTTTCTTAGAGTTTCCACTTTTCTGCTTAACAAAAATTAACAAATGAAACTTTAGCAGACTAAAAAGCTTCTGCACTCAAAAGAAACTATCAACAAAACAAAGAAGCCACCAACCAAATGGGAGATGATATTTGCAATTAACACCTCCAACAAGGGGCTAATATATAAAATATATAAAGAAGTCATACAACTTAACAACAACAAAAATAATTCGATTAAAGAGTGGGCAAAGAACATAACCAGACACTTCTGCCCAAAATACATATGTCCAGCACATATATGAAAAGATGCTCACCTTCAGTAGCTGTTAGGGAAATGCAAACCAAAATCATGATAAGAAATCACTTCATAACTGTTAGAATGGCAATTATTAACAAGACAAGTAGTAAGTGTTGGAGAGGTTATGGAGGAAAAGAGAACCCTCATACACTACTGATTGGATCGTAAATTGATACCAGCCACTATGAAAAACAGTATGGAAGTTTCCCAAAGAAGTAAGAATAGAATTACCATATGACTTAGCAAGTACTTTTCTGGATATCTACACTAAAGATCTGGAAACATTTATTAGTAAAGAGATATGGAACCCTATGCTCACTACAGCATTATTTACTATGGTCAAAAACATCAAAACAACCAAAGTGTCCTTTGAAAGATCATTGGATACAGAAGATGTGGTACATATATACATGGATTACTTGGCCATACAACATAAAATGCTGCCAGTTGTGCCAACGTGGATAGATGTTGAGATTTTTATGCTTAAGTAAAATAAATCAGACAGAAAAGAAAAAAAACCACATTATCTAACTCATAAGTAGGATATAAAACTGAAAGCAATGAACAAGACAAACAAACAAAGAAACAAAAACTAATAGACACAGACAACAGCTTAGTGATTACCAGAGAGTAAGAATAAATGGGAGGAGTAAGCTGAGGCTATTGGGGTCAACTGTATGGTGACAGAAGGAGATTTTGTCTCTGGATGGTGAACACACAGTGCAATATACAGATGATGTACTATAGAATTGTATATTTGAAACCTATATAATTTTATTAACAAATGTCACCTCAATAAATTTAGTTTAAAAAAATTTTATAAGACCAATTTCAGCAGAGTATCTAGTATCTGGGTATTGTAGATCCTTTATACTATGTAATCCAAATTCATACACTATCTGATATCTAAGGTCCCATCGAGATCTGAAATCTTATAACGTCATGATGTATCTATATATGTATGCAATGTTTTAAAACATATTTGAATGAACATCTGCTTGGCTGAGAAAGGAAACACCAACGTGGAACAACGTAAATGAATATCATCCAGTACAAATTGATGTTTTTTTGGTCATCAGATTTTTTATCTGAGTTGGGCAATGCCACATGTTATATACTCTGCTTTCTCCAGGATATTTTAAGATATACTGATATTTCTGCAAAGTTGCACCAGACCAACACTTTATAGTTCAAAACAGTCTTCTCAGCCCATCTGATTAACAGAAAAGCTCTTTTTCTCTTTCTTATTCCCAGTTTTGTTTCTTGGGATTAGTGGTTTCCATTGTACCGTATCCTTCTTCACAGACTCCATAGAGATTTGTCTGTCTGTATACCTGTGTATACAAGCACAGTCAAATGGTTGTCAGATTCAATTAGATGATTGAAAACAACATCTAAGTCAAGAAGTAAAGCCACAATGTACACTCTGATCTTGTCACATTATTCATTCACTCATGGTAATCTCTATTTCAGGAACCGGTTTTCTTTCCAGGTGTCCAGACTCATTCAGGGATATTGTCAGGGATTCAGTTGCCTAAAAAAAAGTTCTAATATAATAAGACATGGCAGTTATATAAACAAATAATTGGAATATGAGATAATGAATATTGTGTGAAAGGTATTTGTCAAATAGTTATTATAAAACAAACAGATTTCTTTGTTATGAAAACAAATAAAGCAGAGACCAATTTTGCCCAGGATAATTAGGACTTGTTTCTAAAGTACCATTTGACATTTTATAAAATTATAAAATAAAGGAAAATAAGCTATGCTGATCAAAGAAAGTAACAAAAACAAAAGCATGGAAACATGAAAGTTTGGATAAATGGTTATCAGATTGTGCTCCTTTGTTCTGATACTCAACATCACATAGAAAGTTATTAGAAAGGTAAATTCTTGGACAAGCACAGACCTTATTAAGATTCAGAAATCCTGGGAGCAAATACTAGTAATCTGTATATTAATATAAGCCCCAGATTACTCTGAAGCATGAGGAAATTTGAGGACTACAGAACAAGTTAAAAAAAAAAAGTAACAATTTTATATAGCTCAAATCCAGGCCAGAAGATTACATAACAGAAGACTGTTTGAGATTTTACTCAGTAGGCAATTAGGAGATATTTGATGTCTTAAACACCTTCATAACAGTTTCAGACATATAGCTTTGATGACATCATAGGCATTTAATCAGATTGGTGAAGAAGACCAACCATTGAGGAATGAATAGATCTTGAACATGAATAGTAGGAGAAAAAAAAAAAAAGGAAGGTAAAGAATAAATACAAGAGAAACTAGAGATGTGAAATGTTCCAGATAATGTGTAGTCTTTCAACAGGATTTTCTGGAGACAGCTGTAAACTGAAGAAATTTAAATAGAGGAAATTGTAAGGACGTGAGCAGGTTGATAGAGGGATGAGGTTGTTTGAAGGGGCTTTGTGCTAACCTACAAAGCAAAACTGACCTACTTATAACAGTGTGTTCTTTGTCTTCTAGGCTAAATTGATGGTCTGTGGAGGTTTTTTAATGGTGTCATGCTGTCATACTTCATTTTCTGTCCATGTAATTCTAAAGGCAATGCCATTATATATATATTTTTTGTCTCTACATCTATTTAACCAAGAAATATAAAGTACTTCCTCCAGGACAGTAAGTGCCAATGGTAAGGCAAGGTAAGTGAAAAAAAGAAACTAGTCACAATTACTCTGCAAGTTAATGTTCTATTGCAGTGGTCGACAAACCCGTCATTCAAAAGAGCCAAATATAAACAATACAAAATTGAAGTTTATTTAAAGAGCCATTTTTTTTTTAACTTAAGCTTTACTTTAGTAGAGACATTTTTATGGAAATAATTAGGATTAAAAGTACACTCTCGAGCTTGCCTTTGCTAAATATGTCTTAGTTTAACTAACGGTACATTAAATAAAATTTGGTATCATACTTATATAAAGATAATATTTATTTAAAAATATAACAAGTTAAATAATATAAAAGGTATCCTTAAAGAAAAAACTATAAATACTCCACTAATGTGAAGAATGGCCTTGCATTTCCTTGGAAAGTAAGGGTAAGTCAGGTTTGTATGTTGTTGTTTTTAATTTTAGGCACGAATTGCAGGCAGCAATTCGACGGAGATAATAATACACATGTTTGCGAGTGACTAATTGTGTTACTACAATGTCTTTTTGTGAAACTGTCATTCTTGGTTACTATTTAACCCATAGAGATAAAATTTCTTTCTCATCCTCAATTTTATTATTTCTTGCAATGAGAGTCATTGACAAAATGTTTTGGTGCCATCCAAATAAATGCATTAGTATTTTGACTGTAAAATCTAAGGGTATATTTGAACCTCATCAATATTATTTTTTTTGCTACAAAAATATTGAGATTTAATCTATCTTCTTGTATACACTTTGCACACATATGCTCACATACAGAGCTTTTGGAAAATCCTTTAAAAGTGGTTGCCTCAGCTGGAAGCTATGTCCTTTGTCCTTCCCTCTGTTCCTAGCTAAAGTGTGGACAAGACGTCAGGAGCTCTAACAGCTGTCTGGTAAATGAGACTACAGTGAAGATAAAAGCCATGATGGCAAAAAGTAACGACAGAAATTGATTAGGCCCTGAATTTACGATGTTTCTTCACCAGTACTGGATTGTACAAATGAGCCTTATACAAGAGAAACAATCTTGTGTAAACCAAAAGTTACTGGAATTTAGATTACCCGTGGCCTTACAGTTCTCTGATACATTAAAATTTATCATTAGATTTCTAGACTGTAACACTTTTTTTCTCATTTAAATCATACTCAGTGGGATATTCTTATATCTAAGTACTATAGAGGGTTTTTCTTTTTCATTAATTACTATATTATAAACATCTTTCTATGTCATTATACATTAGTCCATATAATTGTTTCACTTTCACTATTTACCATAATTTATTACACAAATAGCTACTGTAGAATAATTATTTTCCCAATTTTTTCACTGTTGCATATCACAGTACATACAGATACCATATTTTCAAATCCTAGTCAGCAGTATGTACTGGTAAAAAATAATAATAATTGATTGATCAAAACCAATTCAACCCAAATAGAGATTTCTGCCAGGCAACTTTGTCTACACAAAATGCCATATTTGGGGGTAAGGACTTTAAAACAAGGACCAACATAAGTGGGGACAGTAATAGTACTAGGCACTAGTAACTGACAATATTGACTGTGTCATCTGAAAGCTCAATCATGATTACGACAGTACAAAGACTCCTTTTCTTGTAGACTCCACCAGGCACCAGAACAAAACAAAACAAAAACAGAAATACATATTTTTTTTAAGATTTATTTTTATTATTGTTTTTAACAGAGAGACAGAGAGAGACAGAGAGAAAGGGGAGAGCCCAGAACAGCCTCCATAGTTGTACATCATGAGTTTTTTATATAGTTTCACAGGTGGGTGCGGTACTGTGCAGGGCAGGAACCAGGTGGGGGTCCTCCCACATGGGAGGCACACCCTCTGTGAGCTGGTAGCCTTTACATGATAAGCACACCCAGGTCAGGAGCTGATCCGAGGCCTCCCACATGGGACGCTTGCTGTAGCAAGAACTGAATTGGCAATTCAGCATACGGGTCCACACGGGCCACAGTCTGGGATACAGTCTTTGGTCCCTGGGGTTTCAAGATGAGCACTCAACCCACTGAGCTATCCCAGCATCTCCAGAAATGCATATTTAGGTTAGGCTGTTGAGATACAGAAATTTGTTATATCATGTGTCATTACTTATCATATTGAGTGTGTTTTGAAGCTACAATAGCTTTATTTTGCATAGGATATATCATCGCTTTTGTTTGTTTTGATAGTTTAAATGTAATGAGTAAATAGCTGTGCCTGTTGTTCATGGTTTCACATTCTTCCATCTCCACATTTGCTGCCTCATACACATAATGAGATGCTACAAAATGAGGAAAGTGACAAGCAAGCAGAACAGAAATAATTGCTTGAAAATTTAACTTCAGAAAGTAGAAAAAGTATCAAATTTTCCAAAAATATCAATTCTTTTACTGCATAATTTATTTCTTATTTTCATATTTAGCTTTGTCTTTAAAAAGCAATACATTTTAAGTGTCAGGATTTTTTTTTTTTTTGGCCCCAGCATAGTGTGCAAGTAGCTAAATGCAAACAGCTTTCCTTAAGTTTATTCTAACCACTTCAATACAAAAACAAAACAAAAACAAAAACAAAAACAAAACCCAGCATCTTTTTCTGGTAACATCATACTACTAATAACTAACACCACTGGTTTAGATGCCAGACACCATTGCTTCATGCTAGTTTGTATATAGATACCTTGTGTTATCATTTACCCTTCATACTGGTAAAGTTTTTTATGTTTTTGATCATAAAGGATGTTGTGCTTACATTTTAGTCATTCAGGGGAAATCTTGATGAACAGAGAGTGTTATTTGTATGACGAATTTAAGACTTACCCAGAATATAGTTTTTTTTAACATTTTTCCAATTTAAATATAATCCCTATATTTTAACACTCTGCTCTCTTCCTTCAATGCACTCAAATTAATGTTTAATGTTGTATTTATTTCTGTTTAATTATGTGCATTAACCTCCATGAAAATACAGTGGTTTTTTTTTTCTGTTTTATTGTTATTATTGACCAGGTGACTACCATAGTCTGTGGTAAAAAGCAGCAATAATGGTATATTTTTTAAATACAAATGTATAAATAATTTTTAGATAAGGGCAATACTTTAGGGAAAAAATGTAAGAGAAGAGAAATAAAACAAATGTCATGGAACACAAGTGAAATAAAAATTTGTCTTATATTTATCTTAGTAGAATATGACCAAAGATGGATTTTTCCAGAGCCAGAGACTCAGAACTACTATGATTTTTCTATTCAGAGCTCTTAATTGCTTATGGGAATAAAACTACATACCTTTTATTTTTTAATACAAAGTATATATGTATTAAAGTAAGAAACTGTTTGATTTTATATTTTAATAGCATGCAGAGTCATATGGAGATATATTAATATAATTAGAGAAATATAGAAATAGATATCTCTTAAATAAGTACTTGCATTTTCTTTTTTATGAAAGTAAAAAATGAATATAATCGCTGTCATGAAAATACTATTGCTGTGTTTATACATATAGTTTATACTGTTCTTGGATGAACTCTACTATTAAATTGTTTGTTAGCTCATGTAAGTCTTGATAATTTTATGGGATCCATACTAGTATCCTCTTATGTGCATTATTGTTTTTATTAGGTTAGTGCAAATGTAATTGTTGTTTTTGCATTGTTGAAATTTGCTGTGAGATATTGGTGTACATTCTTTTTTAAATATATTTTATTTATTTATTTATTTTTATTTTTTTGACAGAGAGAGAGAGATACAGAGACAGAGACAGAGAGAGAACTGAACCGGGGGAGCTCCCAGTTCAGCACATGGTTCCGCACGGGCCGGGGCCGGGATTCGATCCCCGGTCCCTGGCGCTGCAAAGTGAGCACCTAACCCACTGAGCCATCCCGGCTTCCCCTGGTGTGCATTCTTAAATGTGGTTTTGTTATACAACATTTTAATGTGCATTTCTCACTGTATTTTTTTGGGGATAACCTATTACTTGCTGTTTATTTTATATTTATGTAAACTATTGAAATGATGTTAGACAAAAACAAATTCAAGCAATTTTCTTATTCCAGTTCAAAATGGGGAGTAAAGCAGCAAAGACAACTTGCAACATCAATGACACATTTGGCCCAGGAACTGCAACAAATGTACAGTGCAGTGGTGGTTCAAGAAGTTTTGCCGAGGAGACAAGAGCCTTGAAGATGAGTGTAGTGTCTGGCCATCAAATGTTAACGAATAATTGAGAGCATTTAATGAAGCTGATCCTCTTATAACTACATGAGAAGTTGCCCAAGAACTCAACATTGACCATTGATCATTTGGCATTTCAAGAAAATTGGAAATGTGAAAAAGCTCAATAAGTGGGTGCCTCATGAGCTGCCTGAAAATTTTAAAAATCATCAATTTGAAACATAGTTTTCTCTTATTCTACACAGCAACAACGAACCATTTCTTGATTGGATTGTGACATGCCACAAAAAGAGGATTTTATACAACTGTCAATGACCAGCTCAGTGGTTGGTCAGAGAAGAAGCTCCAAAGCACTTTCTGAAGCCAAACTTGAATCATAAAAAGGGCATGGTCACTGTTTGGTGGTCAGTTGCCAATCTGATTCACTACAGCTTTCTGAATCCAGGTGAAACTGTTAATGTCTGAGAAATATGCTTAGCAAATTAATGAGATACACCAAAAATTGAAACACCTGCAGTAGGCATTGGTCAACAGAAAAGGCCCAATTCTTTGCCAATACAACTCCTTATTTAACATCTCACAACCAATGCTTCGAAAGTTGAAGGAATTAAGCTACAAAGTGTTGTCTCATCCTCCATACTCACCTGTCCTCTCGCCAACTGACAACCACTTCTTCAAACATCTTGACAACCTTTTGCAGGGAACATGCTTCCACAACAATCAGCATGCAGAAAACTCTTTCCAAGAGTTAATTGAATCCCGAAGCATGGTTTTTTCCTGCTACAGGAATACACAAACTTATGTCTCATTGACTAAAATGTGTTGATTGTAATGGGTCTTATTGTGATTAATAAAGATGTGTTTGAGACTATAATGATCTAGAACTTGTGGTCCAGTACCACAAGTACTTGTGTACCAACGTAATACAAAGTTACAAATCTTGGGTGAATGCCATATCTTCAATTAGCATTTATAATTTTAAGTTATTTAATAACAAATGATAAGATGTCTTCTCCTGGAGAAAATAATATTGTAATCATGCAGCTATCAGCAACCCAAAATCGGTTCTAATAACTTAATCAAATTATGCTGAAACCTAACATACTTTGCTGCTGTTACAAAGAAAGTCCCCTTTTCTGTCTTCATAGAACATATACCTGTTTTCTTGTCTTTATAGAGCATATATCTGAAAAGATGAATAATAACCATTTATGCAAAATGGATATCTGAAAATGTCTATAGCTTCCAACATTTTTTCTCATAGTTGATGACTTCCTATTCACATATACTTAATAGCATGTTTTAGTTACAATTACTACAAGTAAATTGTACTATATTTTTCATACACTGCTATCTAGATATGCTTCATTTCCATGTTATATCCTAACCTGAACAAGCAAACTCTTAAACTCTGAGTTTCTCTTCAACAAATTGTTGAGTAGTCCTTGGAAACCAAGCCTGTGTGTGGTGTTGATCTAACAAGCAGGAGATTGTAATACAAAGGAGTAAACGGGGGAAGCCGGGATGGCTCAGTGGGTTAAGTGCTCACTTTGCAGCCCTGGGGACCAGGGATCGAATCCCGGCCCCGGCCCGTGTGGACCCATATGCTGAACTGGGAGCTCCTCCAGTTCAGTTCTCTCTCTCTCTCTCTCTCTCTCTCTCTCTCTCTCTGTCAAAAATAAATAAATAAATAAAAATATATTTAAAAAAAAAAAAAAAGGAGTAAAAGATCTGACCATCACTTTGCATTATTATGTAGGTTTCTCCAACACATTTGCTAAAGATAAGCTTGTACACTGGTAGTGATGAAATTCCTATGGAAACAATTGGCTGTTACAAAAGGAAACACTGACTGATGTGTTTATAAACTCCTGAAGTTTAGCAATTCCTCAAAATTATAAAAATATTTTTTTCTTTTAATACCTCTACATATCAACATCCTAATGGAGAAAATATACTAGAAGAAATAAAAGTCATTACTTATAGTTTTGTGATTCAACTTTGCCATATGAACCAAAAATAACAATAGCAATGAAAAGCCTTCAGACATCACTACTAGAGAAACAATGAAAAAGTAAACTGACATAAAATAACTCTAACTCTTAAGATCTACAGCCTCAGTTAAAGGCAGTATTATGAGTGAGTATGGTATTTCAAATATTAACATATTTTATAAGTGTCTTCACAATTGTATAGCCAAATGAAAAGAGGGGAAATATAACAATGAGACAACAATGAAACAAGAAATGTTATTTCCTTCTTAGTTATTTTTTTTACACATAATAAAATAAAAGCACACGTTCATCAAATTTTATAAACCCACTTTTGAGTCAAATATGTATCCAAATATTTCACAACTGAAGTAGGAATTTGAGATTTCTGGGTAAATTGGGTAGATGGGGCTAAAAAATTCAGATAGGAACAAAATTCCAATTTAATAAAATTTTACTTGAAATTTACCCTATCCTATGAACAAGCAAGTAAAGAAATTCATACATTTCCTAGAAATTAATGGAAATAGGCACCACAAAATGTGGACTGGTTCAGAGGCAGTCTCCACTTGAACTTGGCATTAGTGGTTTAAAATTAGCATGGCACTTAGCATCCTGAACCCCAGTTTCAACTAACTGGAATAAACTAACTGCTACTGCTGCAAATAGCAGAATGATTTCCAAGTACTTCAGACTCAGTTTACTTTTCTGTAATGTAAAAAATGATTAAAAAACAAATAACAAAAGAAACTGCCTTTGGATTTTCTAATCATTAAAGAAATATTTATTGAGCACCTACATTATGCCAGATACTGTTTAATTTACTGGATAGTAAAGATGCCCCCTCATTTCTAGCTTACATGAACTGTGTGATTACTAGGAGTTGATGGAAGTAATATTTAACACTGCACCAAAAATGTGGCAACTATAAAAGGGAGCTCTTATAATAAATGGTGTAAGGATTTTCAATTTTATTACTTCAGTGAATTGTAAGATAACATGATTTCTTTGTCATCTGATGTGGTGTGGTTTGATATAATGAGATGGAAGTGGAAGTGATCAACACTTAATGGCTGATAATAATCATATTTATTATGCCTCCTTATATAATGTGTATGAATTTGATGAAGAATGAAATGTGGTCTGAGTTCATATTTATTAATAACTGGCCACATTCTAGCAATCTACACAAATATATATTTTTATCATGTTATTTATACAGCTTTGCAAGTAAGTATATTTTCTGGAAGTTTGTTATTTTAATTATGAAAAGCCTTCGGAATCATAAAGTTTAATTAATTTTTTTAATTTGGCTAACAGAGAATACGCTTTATGCAGCTCTTTATATTTATTACTTTAATAGATAATGCACTTTTATTTAAAGCAACAATACTCATTATTCATTGAATCTGTGGGAAGTTAACTACATTTTAAGTAAAGAGTGACTTACACATTCTTGGAAATATATTTGGGTGATAAAATTTAAATGCAATAAAAACTAAACTCTATGTTAGTGACAAAGCAAATTAAAATAACATTTATTAGTATGACTCTAAATTTTTGCTCAGTTGATTCTATTAACCCTCATTTCTCTTTTATTTATCATGTGTTCTCAATTTTTAAGTTTCTTTACAAATAAATATGTCATTGCATTTGTATATATTATTTCTCTAAGGCTGCTGTAACAAATGACTGCAAACTTGCACTAAAACCACAATTTATGATCTTACAATTCTATAGGTTAGAAATCCAACTTTGGCCTCACTAAACTAAATTTCAATTGCTGTCAGGGCTGCGTTCTTTCTAGGGGCTTTCAGGAAAAATTAGTTTTTTGCCTTTTTCAGTTTGGGGAAACCACATATATTCCTAGGCTGTGGCCTCTTACTCCATCTTCAAAACCAACAACAGTGAGTTGAGTAGTTCTTACGACGCCATCTCTCTGTTTCTTTGCAGCCAGGACAGGTATCTTCTTTTAAGAACCCATATGATTAGATTGTACCCACCTGTTTAATCCAGGATATTTTCTCCATCTCAGGATTTTTAACTCAATCATATTTGCCACATAAAATAACATATTCACAGATACTGAAGATTAGGACTTGGGCATCTTAGGAAATCAATATTCTGTCTGCCACAGTATGTGAAATAAATATGCACAATAATAAATCATAAAATAAATAGGTGAGATGTGTGTAAAAGTTACTTTAGAAGAAAATATTTTGTGTTAATTGGCTATAAAGCATATCAAAGATTTCCAAAATATATATATTATTTGTTAAAAATTTAATGTGATGTGCTCAGAATTTTTAGGCCACCTTATTATCTTTTTCTTAATACAAGTCACCTTTTACCTTATCATTATCATTATTTAAACTTTTTCTTTTTTAATTAAGGCATAATTGACGTTTAATATTATATTAGTTTTCAATTAACAACATAAATATTTGATATTTGTATATATTGCAAAATGATCACTACATAAATGTAGTTAACATCCATCACAACACATAGATTACAAAAGTTGTGTGTGCTGAGAATTTTTAAGATTTATTACCTCACTAACTTTCAAATATGCAGTAAATATTGTTAACTGTAGTTACCATATTGTACATTACATCCTGATTTATTTTACAACTGGAAGTTTGTACCTTTCAATTCCCTTCACTCATTTCACCTCACCGCCTCTGGTAACCACCAATCTGTTAATCTGTTCTCTCTATCTATAAGCTTGTTTTTGTCTTATTTTGTTTAGATTCCACATATAAGTGAGATCATACAGTGTTTATTTTTCTCTGTCCACCTTATTTCACTTAGAATAATGTCCTCAAGCTTTATCCATATTGTTGCTAATGGCAAGAGTTCAGAATTCTTTACGACTGAATAATATTTTGAGTTTGTGTGTAATTCTATTATTTATATAATCTTCAGTTCTCTTATAAATAGCCAGAGAAATTGGAATAAGAAAATTTTAGTTTTAGTGTGTTATCCATTGAGATAATGGACATTATATCACAATCTCACTGAAATGGACACCATATCACAGTCTCACATATGCATTCTTATTGCACTTCCAGCATAGAAGATACAAATTTTTTTCTTGTTGTTTATTTGTTTGTTTTGTTTTCCCTCCCCATGAGTCTAACATCTCTGTCCTGTAAAGTATCTCCTATTTTGGTTTCTGTCTTAATAAGGAGTTAACTTTACTCAGGCTTATTTAACCACCTTACCTCTACTCTGGGCTGACAGATGGTCTAAAACCTAGTTGCCTACTGAATTTAAAAATATTTTCAAATTCCATAAAAGAGTAAGAATTTGCTTTTAAATTTTTTCCCTGAATTACATTTTTAGTTTTTTTTACCAAAACATAATTTATCTATACATCTTTTTTTATCTCCTCCCATATATTTTTCTGATACTTTTTTCTATCATGCACCCTGCTACTACAGATACAGAGCATTCATGCACACTTTGTATTAAATCTTTCCACATGAGAAATAATTTCTTATTGATGTAAATGGGATGCTGGGATAGCTCAGCAAGTTTAGCACTTGCCTTGCAACCTCAAGATCCAGGGATCGAATTTCGGCTTCAGCCCATGAAAACCCATATGCTGAACTAGGGTGCAACTGTGTAACTGCTGGAATGGCAATGAAGGTTTTCACCACCCAAGTGTGAGGTACCCAGTTCAGGTCTCGCCTTATGTAACTCCACATCCATCTGTATGAAATTTAAACTATGTCACAACTAATGATGTACAGCTCTGGAGACTGCTCTGGGTGCTCCCCCTCTGTCTCTTTTTCCTGCCCTTTCTCTCATCTGCTCTCAAATAATAAAATAAATCTTAAAAAAATTCTTATTGATGTAAAAATCTTCATGATTTCTTACTTTTAATTTATCTGCTACTCTGGATTTACCTTTGTCTTCTGCAAGATCAACACTTTTTTTAGGCTTTAGGGCCCCTTCTTTTCATTAATTAGGCTGATTTTTAGTAAGACCTGGTTAAATAGATTACATGAGCTTTCATACATTCCACTTTGCTGCTGGTCTATTTATAGAAATTGTTTATTTCCTTCTTTTCTCCAGTTACTGGGTCTCCATCTGAGTCTTACCTAAACCCATAACTTTGTCTCTGCTACTATTAACCCTCTTAAACACTGAAAGACAGTTGGCTGAATCCTAACATCTTGCCTCAACAAGTTGCTCCCTTCTTTTGGTATTTTGAGGTAGCGTGGATGACCAGTACTGTATGGCACAAGGCACTCTACTCAGAGGAACACTAAGCCACTATATGTTTGTGTTTTTCCTATCACCGGCCCTATAGCCTGGTTCAGGTATAGGTTCATTGTAAAAGTTATCATCTAGAAATAA
>PVKE010014567.1:0-34743 GCA_004027555.1 Craseonycteris thonglongyai | reverse complement strand
ACCCATGCATTGCACCATGTGCCCACCACCCAGAATCAGCTCCCCCTGCCCTGCCCACCATATATCTGGTGCCCACTCTCACCTCCCCCCACAACTCTCCCTTCCCCCTCCTCCCCCCTCTCCAGGTAACCACCAAACTATTGAGTGTGTCTATAATGCTGGTGCCCTCTCCCACCTCCCTTCCCTCTCTCCCTCCCCACTCCTCCCCTTCCCTCAGGCAATCACCAAGCTATTGAGTGTGTCCATAGATCTCTGTGTCTTTGATACTTTCAGTTTTATATTCCACCTATAAGTGAGGTCATAGGTTTATATGGAAGATAATTCTCTGTGCTTTCAGGGAGCAGATCATCACCATTACTTGCATCAGCAAGAAGGTCAAATGAGTGGAGTTTCTGGATAGCAGATATGCCATACAATTTCTTTTCCTTGGTGAAAATGGCCTGCAGAAGGAATTGGTGGGAGAAGGTGGGAGGGGGAATGGAGTGTTGGGAAGAAGTGAGGGACCTCAAGGGGGAGGCTGCTGAATCTTGGGGGCCGCTCTGACTGGTGCCTAAAGTGGACGGTTTTTATAGGAAGAAGGATGAAGCAAGGGAGCAATTAACAAAAGAATGGATTATTTTTAAACTTGGACTACTTCTGGGGGGAAGGGAATAGCATGGGGTTTTATCATGCAGATTGTCTTTTCTTTTTGTGACAGATTACCTCATCAGTGTTGACCAGAAAATTCTAGAATAGCTGATTAAGCTTATATTTTTGGGAGAGGTTGAAACAGCAGTTAGGTCAGGTATTAAATCTAGGTTTGGTATCACGGGCTTTAGCACAAGTGACATCATTTCGGGCCTATGGTTTTCACTTTAACAGAATTGTGATGTTCTGAGGGGAAGAGTGTCCTGACCTTTTATATTTGTTCTGCCCCAGAAATTAAGGCTCTCCTGTAACAGACAACAGTCACAGGCTACGGTTCTCAATTTGGAAAAATAAAGCTTTATCTTTTACTTATTAAATAACAGAGAATTTTTATTTTGTGTATGTTTAATATACATAGGTATATATGTATATATACACACACACATATACACAGACACAGATGGTGCCAAAAAATGTATACACGTTTTAAGAAAGGAAAGAACTGTATTAAAATTGTAATACTCAATATATACCAACAACAAAGGCAAATACAAGTCATATTTGACGTCTGCAATTGCAAGAGGTGCTCAAAGTGGTTACCATCAGCATCCGGACACTTCTGATTATGGCAACTACTGCTTGAGCAATGTTGACCGAAGTGTCCACTTATATCACTGAACATGCCGTTTCAATTTACTATGTATCTCAAACTTACCATGACTGTATGCGGTTGTTAGGCAATTTGGAGGTTGTTACACCTCCATTGTTGTTGTACTTCCACAGCATTCTCGAGTTTCAAATACCACTTCAAAATGGTCTGGTGCTCCTCAAATGACAACCATGCTTCTACTGTTTTCTTTGACTGTCCTGCCTGTTGCATGGTGACACGAGCATTCATTTGATTAATGCCATCTTTTGAGTGAATGTCATACTACATATTGCTACCAAAATTCAATTTAACTTTGAATTGAACAACATCCCGTAAAATGTGTATACATTTTTTTTGGCACCCCAGTATATATGAAAATGTGTATATAGATAGAAGGAGCCAGAGAGTATGCTTGATTTATGAACAAAGGAGCTTTCTGCATGGGATCTTTACACTTACATATTCCTCTTCCTCACTGCAGATATTCAGAGCAACCCTAGGAAGGAGAACAGGGACCTTGCTTAAGAACAATAGTGACAAATCTGTCACCATTTTTCCTTCCTGTGAGGAGTCTTGATTTACTGCTGTCAAGGAATCCTCAAGAGATGGAAAACATAACTCAAATTGGCTTAAACAAAAGGAGTATTATAGACTCCGAACAATTTGATTCAGAGACTGATCAAAAGGAACCTGTTTCTTCTGAGATGATTCAATTCTCATGCTGGCTATTCCCTTCTTAGGTGAAGTCCTCTGAGAAGCAGATGCCAAGGATTAGACAGAGGGATGATTTAGGTCTTCATGAATCAGTGTCAACTCAGGCCTTGTGTTCAAATGTCCTCAAAATGTCAGGTATTCCTCTTTTCCCGGTGTTCAGTCACCCTACTAAATGGTTATAGATCCCTTTGCAGAAGGACTGCGAGAATCATTACAGTATATTTTTGATTCAGTGTTGTGGAATCCCTTCTAGAATATGGATACCTCTTTAGTCAGTGGGTTCTGGATCAGAAAACTGGCTCAAGTTTGAGAACTTAGGAAGGGATCATGGAGCTTTTGCCCTCAGCCTCCTGTTCCTCCACTCTTGCCACCCCCCTTTTTTTTTGTGGATGATAAACAGCACCCTTGCTGATTGCCTCTCTATTTTGCTCTATTAACCATTTCCCACTCCTCGATCCTAGCCCATGAAGCCACCATTGGCTGCCCCTCTGACTTTGGTGGTTGCAGTAATTGTGGCCTTCTAGCTTCTTAAGCATTTACGCCCTACCACTTGACCATTATTACTTTGGAACCTCCAACATTCCAATTGGATATTAGCAAGCTCAGATCCATGATTGCTTCTACTGTCAGTCTTGGCCCGCATCAGAGAGCCATCACTGAACTTAGTGACCCTGGTGCCTGTTTCACCAACATATTCCTGATGGCCTCGGTGAATGGTGTTTTCTTTGGACCCTCTCCTGGGACATAATCATCTGATGGTTTTCCTGGCCTCACATATCCACTTTTCAGTAAGCCTAATTCTCTAGCCTTTTTAGTTCTACCTACCTGGGCAACTCAGACATTTTCATTCTCAGTGTTAGGCATTATTTTTTCAGTTTTCTAAAAAACACTATAACAATGAGTTTGCCTCCATCCCTGAGGTCTTGCCAAGGGATTCAATCCTATATCCTACAAAAATACCCCCAAGTCAATGAAATCTTGCTTATCCAGTTTAACATTCCAGCCCCTTGATCAAGTACCCTCAAAATACAGTATTGAATTCATTGACTCTTGCCAAATTATACTTTGGAATATAATTTCTTTCCTCTCTGACCAGGACTAGCATGTCCCCAGCTGGATTCTATTGGGATTTAACTCTAGTTATTGGCCTACAAGCCAGGTGAGGAAACAGGGGGACCTCCAGTGAGGGCACCTATTGAGACATCCTTGTTTTCTAGCGGGAGGCCACCTCTGCAAGCTCTGAGACTTCAGAGGGACCTACATGATTAAAATTATATACTTAGTAGCGTCCATGCATTCACCAAGGCCATCAGGAAAACAGTTGGGGAAGATACAGTGGAAGGAGCTCGTGAAGGTGAAGAGATCCTTCAAATATCAATATAAATATGACACCTATAAAGGAGGATTTGTTTGGTAGCTTCAGAGTATAGCCCAGTTCTAAGAGAGCCTTCACTGCCATCCCAGTTGTTTCCATTTGCGCCACAGTCTGGCATAAGGGTTGGCACAGGCCAGGGCCCAGAATCGATCCCCAGATTTCTCCATTGCAAAGCAAGCACTCAACCTGCTGAGCTATCCTGGCATCCTTGGATTTGCTATTCTGTAGATGAACTCTTCACATCTTTGTCCACTTTCCTACTGTTGTTCTTCTTGTTGTCCTTTTTTTTTTTTTTTTGTCATTTTATAGGAACACTTTTCATATTATAGCTAATAACTCTATATCTGTCCTCGGCATTGCAAACAGACAAGGAAAAACAGTCTGGAACTCGGCACATAGTCCTCGAGGTGCAGTGCAGATCAATAAACATGCCAGCACTGTTGTGGGACAACTCCATCATTTATTTTTGAAAAACAAAATAAGGTAGGCCCTGGTCAAGGACAACTTTCCACGCCCCATACCTCTCTCCAACCCCCATATTGAGGCAATATTGCTCAAATTTTAGTCATTCTGGATCCACCTTCATCATTTTGCCATATCCTTTGAATCGTGTACTACTATTTATAGTTTTGAAAGTTCACATTTTTACATAGATTTATTTTAAAGATTTATTTTTATTGTTTTTGACAGAGAGAGAGAGAGAGAGATACAGAGACAGAGAGAAGGGAGAGGGCCCAGAGCAGTCTCCATAGTTGCACATCACTGGTTTTTCCACATAGTTTCATTCCACAGGTAGGCGAGGGGCTGCACAGGGCAGGAGCTGGGTGGGGGCTCGCCCTGGTGAGAACTGAACTGGGGGCACTCCCCAGTTCAGCATATGGGTCCGCACGGGCCAGGGCCGGGATTTGATCCTTGGTCCCTGGGGCTGCAAAGTGAGCACTTAACCCACTGACCCATCCCGGCTCCCCCCATAGATTTATTTTAAAACAAAAGTTTATACTGTTGCCTTTATATCCTTATAGCTACTAGTTATATTTTTCTGATGCACATTAAAAAATAAATTCATAGGTATGAAAATAAGACATTCATCTGTATATCACTTAAAATACACCATAGTAAGGGAAACTACTTAGAGCATGCTAGAGGGCCACGGACTCATTAAGGAAAAGATCAAGGATCTACAGAGCTGTGACCTCACCTCTTAATTGCACACCTCCCCCAGGGTGGAGCGGATGGTAGGTTCATTTATATCTGAGGAAAGCAGCACAGAAAGATGTAAGTGCTTTACAGACTGCTGAGTGGTAGAAATCAAAATTGAGGCCTTACTCCAAAAACAACAGAGTAGCAGGGATCGAGTAAGTCCAGTGGATGAACTGTGCCTAGTGGTCAGGGCCCTAGTAAAGCCCCAACCCAGTTTGGAGCAGGATGGCATCTATGAACATTCTGCATTGTGGCCAGAACACGAGGAGTTCTAAAGTTCTACGAATTATGCTGGTATCCAGTGTTTGCCAGGGGCTGCTTCAGGACCTGGGGCTGCGACAGGTCACGGTCCCTGAGTGGGGCCTGCTTGTCCAACCCGATACCCTGTGCCCACCGTGGTCCCACAGGCGAAGCACGTGTGGAGCTCAGGCCAGAGGAGTCATGTGCTGGCTGAGGGCATGGGGCCAAATCCTCTTGCCAGTGTTCCTATCTCTCTTTTTCATCCAACTGCTTTTCAGCATCTCGGAGAAGGGTTTCCCCCAAATCTCTGTATATAGAAGCATGGAGAGAACAAATTCTGTGGATGACGGTGAGCCATCTGCGCCCCATGATGCCACCTGGCCTGCTGAGATCGTCACCTCTAACGTTGCTGGTTGGTGTTGGAGGGAACACATATACAAAGGCTCCTGATGTTTTTGGTGAACTCCAGTTAAATTGAACTCGCATTAATTTGTCTTATCTGAAATGAAAAGAAAATGCATTACAATAGTTTTAAATGTGGGAAAACAGGTTTATCCCCCTCACTTCTTGCATGACCTACTCAGATATAGCACATAAGCTTTATGCTGTGAATAAGCTTGTTGGGTTTGTTCTCATCAGACTTCACTCAATGGCCATAGCTAGTCTTTCTACGTGTATTAATGTTTTAATTAGTAGAATGCTTAATTTGTGTCTTGCCTTAAATAAATACTTGGTTTGGAGGCTTTCCCTGATTCCACTCCCCAACAGAAGACATTTTGAAAAGTTTAAAGTCACGCTGAGTTGAATTCATCAACTTGGAGTAAGGTTTTTAGAATCCTAAAGTGGGATTATATAGATAGAATAAGGACAGGATTTGAATTACTTGGAAAATGCACTGTAAAGCGAAGATTGCCATTTTTATGAAGACTATAAGACAGAATAATTACTGCTGTCTGATTTCTGGAATCTAAAAGAATGTTTTTATGATATCTGTAAGTGAATCAGTCTTCCTTACTAAAATCAAGCCCACAACTCTCAGCTTTGTGCTGAAATGAGACTCTCCTTTGAGAGGGTGGGGGAGGTGAGAGGCTGAATCAAAAGACCTAGCTTGTTTGCTTTGGTTTCATGTTTCCCACAGATTTCTCTTGTAATCTGTCATCGCCATACATACTCCAAGAGGGACAATGTTCTAATACCATTTCAGCTCTGGTGTCCCCACAAATGGTGGCTAAAATCATAGTCCACACATAGAAACAAATCTTCTCCTTTGTTCCCTGGCAAATTGGAGTCACTGCCTGGATGGCAGCAAGGGTTTGCCTCCCATGCAGGAGGCCCCCAGTTCAGTCCCACCCCATGTGGCCCCACACCCACCCATGTGGAGTGAAACCATGTCACAACTAATGATGTACATCTATGGAGACTGCTCTGGGCCCTCCCCCTTCTCTCTCTCTCTCTGACTCAGGGTGGTGAACACATATTGTAGCATATAGACAAGATACTATGGAGTTGTACACTTGGAACCTATGTAGTTCTTACTAACCAATGTCACCCTAATAAATTTAACAAAAAAATAATAAAAAATAAAAACATAGGCTAACAGCAACAGCAAAACAAACAAATAATCAAGCAAGCAAGCAAGCTGTTGGAAGCAGGTAGAATTTGGAGAATGGTAGCTTACTCATGTGCCTTTTGTTTCCCTCTCTTGGCTGATGAGGTAAGCCTGAAGCCAGCTGTCCCCAATAGATGAAGCAGTAGAATTCTTCCCGTTTACTTTGCCTTTCCCTCCACTCAGCTTTTCCCTTGGGAACTTGAAGGAACTTTTGGGTAGGAGGAAGTAATAATATTCAGTGAGACTTAATTTGAAAAACTGTTGTAAATTTTACTTTTCCAGCCAAATCAGATGTATTCAGTCAAAGAATTTGAAATTAAATAGAAAGGTTTGACTTTTCCCACAAAGCCTGTCCCCCAAATAGTCAACATAAATAGAGAGAATGACTTCATTGTTACTGTATTGCAACTAAGGTATTAATTTTAGACCCTGGTTACTTTATAGAGAGATATTAGAGTAATAAAAAGAGCCATATGAATGCTTTTTCTCGAACTCATATTTTTTATTTTAGAACTTTGAAATGTAAATGATATATATTTTTTCACAAAGCAAGAAAGATAATTTTTTTTTTTTTTTTATCACCCAAAGAATCAGGGCACAAAGTTTTCTTTAAATATTTATTGGGGGGCGGCACGACGTTTTCACCGGGTAAGTGTTTTTAGCAGTTATTTTTAGCAGGTAAGTGTCGTTAAGGGTACATGAATTCGTAGGGAATGGGCGCCAGCAGCTCAGGCTCCGTCCCATTGGTTCTGACAAAGTGTGCTTCCCGGGGTGGAGCAGGCTGGCGCTTCAGCTGGACCCAGCTGCCTTTTTCTTCGGCTTCCTTCTTTTTTTGATCATTTTCCTTCACACGTTTCAAGAAGCTGTCTCGGCTCTTAGAGTGCGTAATATGCTCAATTCGTACATTAAGTCTCTTGGCAAGAATCTTGCCCTTAACTTGCCTGTTCACAACAATGCCAACCGCATGCTGGGTAACATTATAGACTCTTCCAGTTTTGCCATGGTAACATTTGTGAGGCATTCCTTTTTGAACAGTGCCCACTCCCTTGATGTCCACAATATCACCTTTCTTGTAGATTCGCATGTACGTGGCCAAAGGAACAACTCCATGTTTTCTAAAAGGCCTAGAAAACATGTATCGGGTGCCTCTCCTCTTTCCTTTTGTGTTGGTCATTTTGGTGAATTACTGGAAGATGGCGGTTCCGCGAATTTTTTTAATATTTAAAGGACTAGTTAACCAGGTATATCTTGGCAAAACCATGCTGAATTACAAAGGAATTACTAAAAGAGGTTTTTAAAGTTAGACGTTTTAAATATACAGTGATATTGCTGATTAATTTTTGCTTACTGTTTTTTTTTCAAAGATTTATTTTTATTGTTTTTGACAGAGAGAGAGATAGACAGGCAGAAGGGGGAGGACCCAGAACAGTCTCCATAGTTGCACATCATTCGTTTTTCCACATAGTTTCATTCCACAGGTGGGTGCGGGGCTGCACAGGGCAGGAACTGGGCCCGGGTCTCACCCTGGTGAGAACCGAACTGGGGGCACTCCCCAGTTCAGCATATGGGTCCACAAGGGCCAGAGCCGGGATTCGATCCTCCGTCCCCGATGCTGCAAAGTGAGCACTTAACTCACTGAGCCATCCCGGCTTCCCCATGCTTATTGTTTTTCAGAAGTCATTTTTTAGAACTTACTTGGCTAATCAAAGTTGGATGATGCCATTTTGTATTTTTTCAAGTAATAGGAGAAAGTAAAAGTTAGGATTTAAATAGTACAGATGGGAAACGTTTCTTAGATATATGAAAATAATGAAATAAAATACTGGGGTATGGATGAATATGCTATGAAATAGGAACGACTAAAAGAAATACAGTTTTATATAAAATTGAGCAATACCTAGGCTTTGTATTAACATTTTGTACTTAATATTTTTTTCTTGTAGGATGTGCATTAAAGAAAAACTGTCAATTATGCATAGAAGATAAAAAAGTAAGTTAACTTTCGTATGAGGAAATTGTCTTTGGAATGTTAAGTCACACAATTTATAACTGTAGTTTAAAAGATATGCTAAACTTTGTTTTACACAATTTTTTATCATAGGAATGATTAATAGCAGTTATTAAGATACCCTTTTTCGTTTCAAACTATTCTTCAAGGATCTAGAAATAAGCAATGGAAATAAGTTAGTACAAATATGTACTTCCTTCTAGAAAATTATGCTTCATAAACAAAGTTTTTTTGCATGAAATAAAACTGTACTTACTTTGGGAAGAATTTTTTCTAAGTCAAGAAAAAGATAAGCTCTTTAAAATGCAATGAAAATTTCCTTGCTAATCTATTCCCTGAAGATTAGAAAGGATGACACAGTGTCCCTTAACCATGATGTAGTTAAGGTCCCTTTCCCTGATGATTAGATGCCTGGCATCATTATTCTTCACTTCAGATTTGGAAGAAAGCAGAAACGCCATAGTAATGTGGAAAATGGTGTTACAGGAGCTTTGCAACAACCCTCTCAAAACCATTCTATTGTACACTGACAAGTATTGAAGAACTTACAATTAGCATCAAAGACAGTGAGACCCAAAATCACTAATTGGAAAAAGGCACACTCTAGTAATTGGTATCTGCCATAGTGACCAGTATGTACCACCTGTGCTCCTATTTACCTTCCTTTAGATCATTCCCCTGCTTTAATGAAGCCCTGGGCTTAGGGCTTTTGGACTTCTCTTCCCCATTCCTGCCATACCCTTATGTGCTTTCCATATGTGGCAATGGCCCAGACACACTTGGTCCTGCAGTGTCCTGATTTCCTCAGCTCTATGCCTTAGAAAGTCACTTCCATGGCCACACCTTGAACCCTGCATGATCTACAATGGCCCTTGCATTCTCATTTCCGTACACACTTCCTGCTATTTGGCCTCAAGAAGACAAGACCAACCTCTAGGTCTTTAGTTTGTCATTTTTCCTTTAGCTGATTGGCCCTCCCATGTGGACTCCCTTTCTTTCTGTGAATTCTCATGCCTGTTTACTTGAATAGACAGCTTTCTTTGTTCATTACAATGGAAATTTTAAAACATTTCAAAACAGAGAAAATAGAATAATGAAACTATGTTCCCAAGATCCATCTTGGTCAGTCTTATTTCATGTATGCCTTCTCTTCCAAAATGGATTATTTTGAAGCAAATAATGATATGAATACCATATCCTTATACAACATTTCCTCACTTAACTACCTACCTGTTTAACAATGGCTGAAACTTATGACTAGTTTTCCAGCAAGGGAAATCCCCTTTCTTGACCTTTGTCTCATTCCTACAGTCAGAATTCACTACAAAGTGTTTGCAATAACACAAGACTGCATATTTTACTTATAGCTGTGGTATCATGCGATATCTGTTGAAAAATACAGACCCTATGGTGCCATAACACACGACAAGACACCTGTCTTTAAGCTCTTATGGACCAAATTCACTTAGCGACCCAGATGTACAGAACTTGGTCATTAAGTGAGGAGTGCCTGTATTTACAAATCTCTTTTTCTCACCCTCTCTGTATATGTAATAAAGATTTTGCTTGAAAATATTAATCTGGGTGCTGGGATAGCTCAGCATGTTGAGCCCCTGCCTTGCAACCTTGAGATTCGGGCATCAAATCCCAGTACCAGCCCATGCAAACCCATATGCTGAACTATGGTGCAACTGGTAACCACTGAGGTGGTGGTGAAGGTTCCCATGTGGTTCCCATTGTGTGCTCCCATGTGGGTGGCCCCCAGTTCAGTAAGTTCTCACCCTGTGCAACCCCATATCCACCTATGTGGAATGGAACTGTGTCAAAACTAATGAAATACAACTATGGAGACTACTCTGGGCCCTCCCCCTTTCTCTCTCTGTCTCTCTTTCTCACACACGCGCACACACACACACACACACACACACACACTAAATTCTAAACAAACAAACAAACAAACAAAACCCCCAACTATCTACTGAAATCCTTATTATTACTTTGTGAAATTATGTCCTGGGTTTAGTTCCCTAAACATAAGAGCCTGAGAAAAGGATTCAGATACATTACTCAAGATAATTTCTTGAATGACTGCTTTTCAGCAAAAATCTATGAAGTAAGGGACTCAGGGCAAATAAGGGACAAGAGCCAAGTAAAGGAGTACTCTCAGCTTAAAGTCTACACGTGGACCGAACCGTGGGCAGCCCAGGGGACAAAAAAAAAAACCCCACAGCAAAGTTATCCCTACCTTGAGGCAAGGAAGTCCACTGTATGGAACGTCATATATTAGTCAGTTACTGGCAGTGGGGGAAGTTACTTCATGGGCACAGTAATCCCTATCCACTGAGGGCAACTCAAGAAGGGCAGCTTGAGCTACTGGCTGCCAACACTCACTGCAGCTGGGGTTTGGATACATGGGCCGTGTAAAGGGGACCTGGGCAGACCATCCACAGCAACTACTACTACTAATAAGATGACAATGATGATGATGATGATAGCTATTATTTATTGTATACTTATTGAGCTAGCACTCAAAATGTATTGGAATTGTGGTTCATATACTTAGACACTGCTTTTATTTTTTTTCTTTCCAATTATAGTGCTTTTGGTGCAGCCAAAAATGGGCTTGCAAAAAATTTTGTTTACCATATATGGGGTGTCAACTCAGTTCTATATATTGGTTAAGCTGTAAAGGTGAGTTATCCCTATTTGAATTTTTATTTACTTTTTTTCAATGAACTTGCAAATACTAATTATTTGTTACTTTTGAAGGATTAGAAATTATATGTATTTTACTATGATATGGCAAATCTGTTCATCGTGCTTCCCCTAATATATGGCTGATACTTATTCTTTCCAGCTGGGTTGGTTCAACTAAGTCAACATTCCTTCTAATTGGTGGGTGCCTTATCATGCCAGTTATTAAATGCTTTAAATTTGATCTCTAAAATACTCTGATGTACAATAACCATAGCCCAGTGAAGGGAGAATTGTGTTCTTAAGTTATTTTAGGAACTCCAGGAGTTTCTTATAAGCTAGTCCTGGGATAAGGGCATACTAAGCCGGTAGCATTATTACTGATATTTCCTCAGCTAATACATTTTGTCCTGAGAATTGCCATTCAGAACTGTGGCTGTCTAGGACTAAACAAATCTCAATTATCAAATCATCTTTCAATGACATCTATAATGTTATATTTTTGGTTTGTTACATAGTGGCACCAAGGTAGGTAGTACATATACTAGAACTAGGAAGCCAGGATGGCTCAATGGGTTGAGGGCTCACTTTGTAGCCCCGGCATCCGAGGATCGAATCCTGGTCCTGGCCTGTGTGGACTCATGTGCTGAACTGGGGTGTCCCCCCAGTTTAGTTCTTACCAGAACCCCACACCCACATGTGGAGTGAAACTATATCGAAAACTAATGATGCACAGCTATGGACACTGCTCTGGGCCCTCCCCCTTCTCTCTGTCTTTCTCTGTCTCTCTGTCAAAAACAATAAAAATAAATCTTTAAAAAAATACATATATATACTAGAACTTTTAAAGAAATTTAAAAAATAGTTGAAACAAAAAGCTTTCTGAGAGAACCCTAACTATATGAGAACACTCTAGAACAACCAATTGTGTTTTTTTCATAATTGAAGTGAAAAAGATGTGAATTTTGCCCTCCAGTTCCCATTTTTTTCAGGTGCTATCAGGTATATTTAAATCATAATTGTTTGGAGCAAATAGCTTATAGACAAGTAACACTTCATACATTTAGTATGAATGGGAACCCTCATCTCCTGTTTTATGTTCTGCCCTTACAGTTTCACATAGTAGCGGGAAGGGAAGGAGGGGAAGTTTACAAGTACAAATTAGTTTTCCTAGCAAGTGTTTGTTTTCTCTTTGATAAGAAACTGCTGACATACAAACAATGAAAGTCTCCTGCTATCTACCCGTATCTTCATAGAAACCTGAAGGCAACCCGAGGGATCTGCTATTTTATTTGTTGAGATATTGCCTGGAATGAGTTTAGAGATAAAATAAAGAAAAAAATAGCCAGTGGCCTAATAGTTTACTAATTTGAAGATAATATTGGTTTTAGCAACCTGGTTTATTTTCAAATGTTAGTGATTGTTGTGTTAATGCTAATTTTATCAGAGTATGTAATGTACCAGTATGTCATTGTATCATTTTCAATAATGACAAATTATGTTTAAGAATCAGACTGCATGATACTAGAAAAGATGAAAATATAAAAAATTGTTACTCTTCTGTTAACTTAAAATATATTTCTTTTTATACATTTCAGTTGACATGTTTGGATTCCTGACACTTCTCCTCATTACAGTACTAATTATAGCATTCATTTGTCATTGCTGCATCTTTCAACATTACCTGCAGGAGTATGTTCATTTTATCCTTTATAAGAATGTACTTTGGTCACATATATGAGGAATCTAAAGAACAGAATAAATGAATAAACAAAACAGAAGTAGACTCATAGATAACTTCGAACAAACTGATAGTTGCTAGATGGGAGAGGCATTGGGGGGTTGGATGAGAAAAGTGAAGGGATTAGGGAGTATGAATTGGTAGTTACAAAATAATCACGGGGATGTGAAATACAGAATGGGGGACAAAGTCGTTAATATTGTAAAAACTATATAATGTTAGATGGGTAATAAAGTTATTAGGGGGATCATGTCATGAATTATATAAATGTCTAACTTACTATGCTGTACATGAAACTAATATAAAATAATATGCAATGTCAACTATAATTAAAAAAATGTATAGTCACTGGATGTAGAGGACAGCACAGGGAATATAGTCAATGGTGTTGTAATAGCTATGTACGGTGTCAGATGGGTAGTAGACTTGTTGGGATTTTCACTTTGTGAGGTGTGTAAATGTCTAATCACTATATTGGTTTGTATACCTGAAACTAATAATAAAAAAAATGAAATATTAAAAAAAAAAAAAGAAGGTACTTTGGGATAATATCATGGAGGAGAATACTAAGCTAGTCATCAGGAAATGTTTAACCTTTTTAATATAGTAAAAATAATATATCCATATGATAAGGGAAGACATTCAAAAGTACAAAAAATTATAAAATGGAAAATTTAGCTTTCCCACCCCCTACTCCACCTTTGATACCTCCTCCTCAGAAGTACCGGTAATCCTTTTAGTGTGATTCTGTTTGTCCTTCTTTCAGTTCCCTCCATATATTTAAACAGTATGGTTGTATCTCCTTTTCATGATTTATTAATATTAACTTTAGATGTTATCTACTAATTTCCCATCATGAAAGCTGAAAAATTTATGTTGCACTATCTAGAATCTTGTTATTTTGCTGATAGTGAATTGTAACTATTGTTATTTATTATTAGCTCTTAAGATTACTAAGATTTCTTCTGTTGGTTATCTTTTTGACTTTGAGTAATCTAGTTTCTGTTTCTATGTCCATCAGTGCTTCTTCCATTATTTAAGATAAGAAAATTTGGAACCTTATACTTTCTTCTCTCCATCCTCTCCTTCAGCTATGTCCTAAACTCTGTAAACTTTCTCACTCATTTGACCTTTTCAAGTTTATATTCTATCCTGTAACTATATTTATAGCTTCAAATGCTTACTCTGTAGTTTGAATCTAAAATTTGTAAACTAATAAAATATAGAACATATGATCATGTAAATATTGTTCATAGAGAACCATAATGGTAATAGAAAATGTAATTCTATGTAATTGACCTGTATCGCTTGAAAGAGAATTGTCTAGTATTAAGATCAAATAGATTCTCTCTCCTTACTCTCCATTTCTCAAAATTATGCTACATTTCAGCTTTTTTTTTTCACATTTACATTGTAACTTTCCTATATGGCTTTTGCATTTTCTAGAGTTTTTAATTACCTTCATTATTTCTTGTCAAGAAGAACACATATATTTTATTCACATCATTGTGATTATTTATCTTTTCATTCGGTAAAATACATTCATTTTCTTCTTATAGACTTCTTCTAAAAGTCTTCTAACTTCCTGTTCTAATTTATAAAAGTTTTTTTTAAGTGCTCTACTGAATTAGAACATTTTGGACCCTCTTTTTAGGATTCAGTTTTTTAAAAATTTTTTTTTAATTTTACTGGAATACAACTTTTCAAAAGGTATGGGAAGTAGTTCCATAGTCCACACATGTTGAGAAATTTGTTTTTCTCCATTATACTTCAGCCCAGCATGATATTTTCTTTTTTCAAATTGTACACCTTTTCCAAGAATGACCCATAGGTAAGATAGATGCATACTAACAGGCCCATCTATAGTTGAAATAAAAAGATAAGCCTTGGCCAGGTGTTCTGTTTGCTTACTTAAGACCTCTGCTTTGTGTAGGATTTTGTATTTTTCTGGCTTCAAGACTTTATATCTATTCCTGTTAGCATACAAAGTTAAAAGAAAGGGTAAGATGGAAGATAATATCTTATTCTTTACCAATATGGTATATTACATGTGTGGCAAGAGGCTGTGGCAAACATGTTGGTTTTTTTCTTTTAAATACTTTCTTTCCAGGATCCTGGTGTGTTTTGTGCCATCACTTTTTTGTATAGTGCTTATGAGTAAAGTGGGAAATTATACCCATAAGAAACTGGGGCCTAAGACAATATTTATTAGTGAAGCTTCTTTTATCTGCAATTCAAAAGGAAAACACTAAAGCCTTTCTGCACATATGGTTTAACAATTGTATTCAGTTCTGGTTTAGCTCTGCCATTCACCCACCATCTCTTCTTTATTAGTTTCTTCTAGAGATCTGCTAGATCTTGTTAATTCAACGAGCACTGTATTATGTTAGAGAAATTTCTCTTATTAAGGATTTATTTTATTTCGTGATCCAAAGATCCTGGGTGGGTTCCAGAAACATCCATCTTTCATTTAAAGAATATCCTTGAATGACTAATGAAGCATCAAAATATCAATTACTACGTTTGCTCTAATATTTTTGTTATTCTGCAAATATGATTTAAAAGTTAAAGCACTTTTAAAAGTTTCAAATATGAGAGAATATTTACTCTGTGCCTCCTTGACTCTCATCTATTTCAGCAAATATTTATTGAATATGTATTATGCCTTGGAGTGTTGTTATCACTAGGGATATAATTGCAATACAAGAAAAGATCAAATCCTTGCCTCCACAGAACTTATATCCCACTAAGTGGACACAGGCAAGAAAGAAGTATCTGTGAATTCTGCTGCTAGCATATTGATATTTTAAATGACATTCCATTTTAAGTGTGTTATTCTTAATCAAATATTTTAATTCTCTTGGTGGGTAATTAAAAAGAGAATTTAGTGTAATAGAGAAATGGTAATAAAAACTTGCATAAACATAGTCTTCTAATGAAATAATTGAAATTATAACCTTAACTATTTTGAAAATAAACCTCACTAATTCTAATTTTACCATCATTTTGGACAGAACTGAAGTCGGTATTGCTAGAAGGACTATGTATGTTCACCATGGAAATACTGGCAAGTATTTTAATTTGTTTGATAGGATGCCCCAGACTCTTTCAGTAACCCACAGGTGGAAGTCCTTCTCTTATTAGGCAGAAGAATTAAAGTCTGAGTAGGACACATGACAGCAGATTTTGTTCTCATCTCTAAGACACATTCTTATAACTTCAGTAGTTCATCTAGGATGGGTAACACCACCTTATTAATAGAGAAGAGTTAAAGTAAATACAATTACAAATAATTTTGGAGGAACATCCAGATTATCATGCTGCTCTGGGCCTTGGGACATAATGCTAAATCTGAATGAGAAGCAGGGTAATCTTCACAGGGTCAAGGATGAAATGTTGAGCACATACACACACCATTGCCAACTCCTAGATCTTGTTATGTAGAAATTGTTTTGATGGTAACAGGATGCTGAACTGTCTCAAAAGCTATCTGAGAAGGGGAGCTGAAAGGACAAGGTGATTACTGCTTTCTGGGGTTGAAATCAAACCAGAGGACTATAAAGAATGCTGCTGCATTTCAATCTCCAACCCCTCCATTTAATTAATATAAGTTGTGAAAGTGGTCATCTTCGTCTTGTTTCTCATCTTAAGTAGAATGCTTTTAGCTTTTCCCCACTGAATATGATGTTAGCTGTGGGTTTCTCACATATGGCCTTGATTATGTTGAGGTATGTTCCCTCTATTTCCACTTTGCTGAGAGTTCTTAACATAAATGGATGCTGGATTTTGTCAAACACCTTTTCTGCATCTATTGATATGATTATATAATTTTTATTCTTCATTTTGTTTATGAGGTGTATCGCATTAATAGATTGGTGGATACTGAACCAACCTTGCAACCCTGCAATAAATAAATCCCACTTCATCATGGTGTATCATCTTTTTAATGTATTGCCAAATTCAGTTTACTAATATTTTGTTGAGGATTTTAACATCTATGTTCATCAAGGATATTGGCCTATAATTTTTTTTTTTGTAATGTCTTTGTCTGTTTTTTGGAATTGTTGATAGTGGCTTTGTAGAATGAGCTTGGAAGCCTTCCCTTCTTTTGAATATTTTGAAGTATTTTGAGAAGAATAGGTGTTAAATCATTTTGAAGCTTGATGGAATTTCCTAGGAAGCCGTCTTACCATGACTTTTGTTGGTTGGCCATTTTTTGATTACTGATTCAATTTTGTCAGTAGTAATCAGTCTGTTCAGGTTTCCTGTTTCTTCTTAATTCAGTCTTGGAATATTGTATATTTCTAGGAATTTATCCATTTTTCCACATTATTGAATTTGTTGACATATAATTTTTTATAGTATTTTCTGATAATCCTTTGTATTTATGTGGTGTCACTTGTAACTCCCCTGTCATTTCTGATTTGTTTGTTTTTTTGGGGGGCCTCTCTTTCTTTCTTGATAAGTCTGGTTAAAGGTTTATTGATTTTTTTATGTTTTCAAAGAACCAGCTAAAAATATCCATCAAATTTATCTGGTCTAATGTGTCATTTAAGGCCACTGTTTTTTTGTTGAATTTCTGTGTGTAAAATCTATTCATTGATACTAATGGGATATTAACATCCACTATAAATCTCTTGCTGTGCATCTCTCCCTTTATGTCCATCAGTATTTGCTTTATATATTTAAGTGCTCCTATGTTGGGTGCATAAGTGTTTACAATGCTATCTTATTATTGAATTGGTTCCTTTATCATTATGAAATGTCCTTCTTTTTCTCTTATTATAGCCTTTGTTTTATTTATAAACTAAAAATTTTTTATATTAAATAAAATTTATATATATATAATTAATTATATATATAATATATATATGTCTATGTATTGCATTATGTGCTCACCACCCAGAATCATTTCTCTTTCCATCATAAAATTTAAAAAATTTTTAATTACAGTGACATTTAATATGTTATCAGTTTTAGGTGTACAACATGGTACTTACAACATTTTATATAACCTATGAAGTGATGCCCCAATAATCTTTGAACTAGAGAGTTATCTGGACTTTCCAACACCACTATTCCATTTCCTTCCCTCTGCCAGTACTGGTACACTCTCAAAGTTGATAATACTCTCATTGTGTTCTATAATGGTAATTAAGTCTTCCCTGTTTTGCCTAGAGATTTACTCTAAAAATGGAAAACCATAACTAATATTTCCATTGTAATGCTCAAATACTGTTCACTGAATAGCAAAGTTGAATGCTGTGATTGGATTCTCTCATCTGTGACTGCAGTCTTGATCCATGTTCAAACTAATTCTCTTTTCCATACTCCTGGCAACACGTTCAAATCCAAGCCATAGCTCAGGTTGCTTCATATTGAAGCATGCTTTCCTTGTACAGTTTGAAATGTTTGTTTCCTTGTAGTTTCTGTTTACCATTGCTTTTCCTTTGGGGATGAAGAAATGTATGGCTTCCAGATTGTATTAATTTTCTCCAACTTCTAGGGCCATTATTCTATTGCTTAGAATTCATCCCATTCAGTTGGAACTCTATTCACTTATTCTAATTTGGAAGATTGGCCTCCTATTTGGACCATTCTGGTACAGTTTATCTTTAAGTTGTTAGTAACCTTTCCTCTTTTTTTCATAGGGCATCCTGTGCCCATTGTCATTTCCTAAAATTTGTGCTGTTTTTTATTTTGTGGATGCAAGAATTTCTCATATATTCCTGAGGATTTTTATATTTTTAAGTTCTTTTCTGTACCTTGAATTATCTATTTCCCAGTACCCTTATGGTGCAGATGCTGTTATGTTTGATGTTGTTCTAGAGGTCCTTTAAACTGTCCTCATTTTTTAAGTTCTCTTTTCCTCTTGCTGCTCCCATTGAGTGTTTTCTGCTACCTTGTTTTCCAAAGCACTGATTCAATCCTCTGCTTAATCTAATCTGCTATTGGTTCTTTCTACTGTATTCTTCATTTCAGTTACTGTGTTCTTCATTTCTGACGTTCTTTTTTATGGTTTCTGTGTCCTCTTTTTTTTTAAGTTTATTTTATTAATTTTTGACAGAGAGACAGAGAGAGAGAGAGAGACAGAGAGAGACAGAGACAGAGCCAGAGCGAGAACTGTACTGGGGGAACTCACCAGTTCAGCACATGGTTCCACACAGACCGGGGCCGGGATTCGATCCTCAGTTCTCGGTGCTGCAAAGTGAGAGCTTAACCCACTGAGCCATCCCGGCTTCCCCTCTGTATCCTCTTTTATACCTACTGTCACTCTGTTGCAGTTCTCACTCAGTTCCTTGTGCATCCTTATAATCAGTGTTTTGAAGTCTGCATCTGGTAAATTGTTTGCCTTCATTTTATTTAGTTTAGCTTTTCTTTTTTCTTTTTTTTTCTGGAGTTTTGTGCTGTTCTTTCATTTGGGACATGCTTCTTTGTCTCGTTTTGGCTGCCTCTCTGTGTTTGTTTCTATGTATTAAGTGGATTTGCCAGCCTTAGCAGGGTGACCTTATGTAGTAGGTTTCCTATTGGGCCCAATGACTCAGTCTTCCTGATCACCTAAGCCAGCAGCTTCAGGACTGTCCCTTGTGTGGGTTGTGAGTTCCCTCCTGTTATAGTTGAGCCTTCATTGCTTTTGGCATGTCAGTGGGTGGGATTGACCCTCAGACTGACTGGTTGTGAGGAATGGCCATGATCACAGCATACAAGCTGCTATGTGAGGGCTGACCCCACGGAATGGGATTTGCCCCTGTGGGCTCTGGTGTCTGTTGAGACCACCCTATGGTTGTGCTGCTTGTGGGGCTAATTGGTGGTTCTCTGTTGTGGTGTAGCCACCAGGTGTGTTAGTTCTGGAGCCTCTTGGGTGGGGCTCCCATTCAGGCCAAGGTCAGCTGCTGCCTGTGACTGAGCTCCTTGTAGGAGCTACAAAGCTGTCTGCAGTTGGCTGTTGCTTGTGCTGGACCCTGAAGTGAGTAGAGGTGGCCACACTGAAAACTGAGATCAGCTGCCACCATTATCAATCCTGAAGCAGCTCAGCAAATTCTCAGGGCACCCTGAGGCCTGCCTCTACCTGCTGGCAGCCCGTAAAACTCAGCCACTAAAAGGACCTTGGCAGTACTTGTTTTGGGTAAGATTTGGTCTTGGGGAGTCACCATGGTGGGGCAAGTGGTGTTTCCCAGCTTAATGCAGATTCAGATTTGGTGCCAGTCATGAGCCTGGGGATACTCAACAAAGGGCACAGAGCACACTGAAGCCAGTCACCATGCACCTGGGGCCTGTGGACCCCTGAGAGGTGTCCAAGAAAGATTGCTATGTGAGCCAACATTGGCTTCCTACTGCCAAAGGAGCCACAGGAGGTCTTCAGTTTTGGTGGGACAGAAACCCAGTGAGTTACTGGGGTGGAGTGAGTTGAATTCACCAGGCCAATGATGATTCAGATTTGGCCATGTGGGGGAAGAGCTCAATGCAGGGACAATGGTGACTGTTGCTCTAACCTTCACCTTGAAGCCATACAATGCAGTTTCTTCCTGTATGTCTCTGGTGCCTTCTGAGCTGCTGCCCATCTGCCAGCCCCCACAGCGAGTGCCTGGGAGTGAGAGAGTCTGTGTGTGGACCCTTTAAGAGGATGCCTTGGTTTTCCAGAAAGCTCCTGTCTCACCCAGATGGTCAAAATCCCCGGTGATTTTCACAGCCATGTATTGTGGGGGCTCCTCTTCCCAGCACTGGTGCTCTGGGCTGGGGAGCCCGATGTGGGGCTGGGACCCCTTGTTCTTTAGGGGGGACCTCTGTAGCTGAGATATCCTGCCTGATTCTTTTTTTTTTTTAAAGATTTATTTCATTGTTCTTGACAGAGCCAGGGAGAGACAGAGAGAGACAGAGAGGAGGGGGAGGGCCCAGAGCAGTCTCCACAGCCACATTTCATCATTTTTTTGGACATGTTATTGTTTCACACAGTTGGGTGGGTGCCACACAGGGCAGTAACGGGGTTGGGGGCCTCCTGCGTGGGAAACATGCCCCCTTGAGCCAGGTGCTAAACCGGGGTGCGAGACCTGAACTAGGGGCCTCCCACACCAGAAGCACACCCCAGCTCAGCACATGGGTTAGCATGGGGCTGCAAAGTGAGCGCTCAATCTGCTGAGCCATCCTGGCTTCCCCTGCCTGATTCGTAACCACCACACAGGGCTGTGAGGCCAGTCCATCTTTTATTTCTGCCCCTCATGCCAGTCTCTATGTGGCTTCTTCTTTATATTCTTAGCTATAGCACTTTTGTTCAGCTAGTCCTCAGATGGTTCTCCAGGTTTATTGTTCTATAATTTAGTTGTAATTTTAATGTGGTCCTGGGAAGAGGCTAGCATTCACCTGCTCCATCATCTTGAGCAGAACCTTTCTTCTTCCATTTTACATTCCACAGCAAACTGGGTCAGGAGAAGTGCTTTGGAAAGAGCACAAGTTTGGGTATTTATTCATTTTAGGTAGCAACAGTTATGTATTCACTAATTTAGAATAATGAATTATACTAGATTCATTGTAGGAAATAAAACATAATCAAATTCATAAGGCAGGTTGCTTTTCTCCCCAGGAGAATATTCTCCAAGCCCAAAGGGAATGCTTATATTAAAGGATATAGGATTCTTCAAATGGAATTGAGAAGATGGAAAAGTGAGAGACAGGGATGTCATAGAGATCAAGAAAGAAGGGTCTGAATATGGGTGGAGAGAGATTCATGACTGCCTTTTGTACTTATACACTGGGAAATTACTGGTAACCTGTTCACATGTAGTAGTCTTATAAATGTTAATTCAAGACATAAAATAAGCAGATTTTTGACTTATGGAATAGAAAACATATGAAACCTGAAAAAGATATACACTATGTGTTATTTGACCACGATATTCCTCACCCACAGAATTATTCCAGGACTAGTGGTAATATCACCCCTTTTGGTCATTGGTCCTTGGCTAAACTTCTACAGAAATTGATTTCAGAAGATGATTTGCTGGGAGTAGGGATTCATTGAATATCCTTGGGTTTTTTGTCATTGGAGACCACTAGTCTTGTGGTTACCACAAAATATTTAACCCTTCCCTCTTTGTCAAATTCATACTAAAGTTGGTAATACTTGAAGTCACTTGCACCCTAAATATTAAAATAGCAGTAATATTAAAATCTCAGAATAGAAATTATATAATTTACAAATAATTTGTGTTTAGATTTTTTTTAATTAGATAAATCATCATTAACTTTTCTTAGAAAGACTTTGAAAAGGTAAATTGATTTTCTTTTTTCATAGTGTATGATGAATAGGTAACTGAGATAATACATCTTCCAGAGAGAGAAGGAAATTTCTATAACGGTAAGGTTTCAAATTATATTGCATGAATTTTCTGCATTCCGTTCCCTTCCTCCTTTTAAGCAACTTTTCAGAAATGTAATCAGAATTATTTAGAAGTGGAAATCAATCTGAAAAATGTAAACAGGTTTTCATTGTCTGAGAACATGTAATAGAAAGCAGCAAAAAATGGATATATAACAGCCGTTTAGTCAGGCTGCCTTCGTTGAAATCTGGGCTTTATTTACTAAGTACTATCATATTGGACAACTAACTTACTTAATCTGTGCCTTGGTTTACTCATTTGTTAATATTATCTAGCAATAGTGACTAAATCACTGGGTAGCTCTGATGACAAAATGAGATTTTAGTGTAAGGATTTTGGATTGTTTCTGACACTCAGTAACTCCTCAATAAGTGTCTGTTGCTATTGTCACAGAATTTCAGCACTTAAAGGCATATTAAGGTCATCCAGCCCAAGCCCTCATTCAGTGCTAGGGCCTGCTTACCGTCTTTAGCATGTTGGTTGATGAATAAACAGCTAGGGACTGTCACATGGATTGAAACAATTACTGATTTGGGCAGCTGCTTCTCCTTAGCCCCACGGCCCCTTGAGTGGCTTGTGCTGGCTCCATGCTCAGCTGCAGCGGCCTGGCCACATGTGTGGCTGCTGCTGCTGTAGGGGCGGATGGAGGCTGGGAAGGCTGTGGAGGCCTTGGCGCAGTGGGGAGCACTCAGGGTCCAGGCCTGGCCTCAGCAGCGAACGGGGAGCCCACCAGAGCCCTGGCGCTTGGCCACTGCGCAGCCTTGCTATGATCCAGCACCTGCTGATGGAGATCCTGAAGTTTGGCAAAATCCTTCTGTAATGCCTGACCGAGCAGCAGCTGCAGAGCTTGTACTGTGACGTGTCAGTCATGGTCAAAGGCCATGCTTTCAAGGCCCACCAGGCCGTGCTGGCCACCAGCAGCTCCTAGTCCCAGGACGTGTTCAGCAGCAGCCGGAGTGGGTGCACAGTCCCTGTCCTTCCAGCAGAACCTCAGCTTCTGCTACACGGGGCGGCTGAGCATGAACATGGGGTCCCAGTTCCTGTAGATGTACACGGCCAGCTTTCTGCAGATCCAAGAGCTCATGCAGAAGGGCACCCATTCCTTCCTCAAGGCGAGCTCCCCCAACTGCTGCTCCCAAGGCCTGCACACCGAGGAGGCGTGGCCATCTGAGCCCCCGAGCCCGGCGGTGCAGAGGGCAAGCTGCACGGCCTTCAGCCCCTGCAGCCCCTTGTGTGTCGCCAACACAGAGCAGCAGGAGCCGGAGTCCATGCAGTGCACACCCGTGGCTGAGCAGCTGTGCGACAACAGCCAGAGGAGGCTGGGGGTGGTGGCGGCAGTGGTGGCAATGGCAGCTGCAAGGTGGCCAGGTTCTCCACTTTGGACCTGGCTTCCAAACACTGGCCCCAACAGGCCCTGAAGGTGGCAGGGACGGCGGCAGCAGGGGCGTGATGAGGAGCCTACCAGCCCAGGCACCTCAAGCAGCTACAGCTGCGACAGCCCCTCCTCCTACCACAACCAGGGGACAAGGAGGAGGGTGAAGGTGAGGAAGACATAGACAAGCCATGCCCGCAGATTTGCAGCCCGTACACTGTACAGCATGGTGAGTGCTGGCCAGAGTGCTGAGGAGGTGCAGGCCCTCCTGGAGCAGGTGACCTCCAAGTCCCCTGACGTGCACGTCACAAGCTCGTGAATTGCCACATCAGCGTGCATGTGGCACAAGGTCCTGCTGCGACGCCTCCTGGTCTCCTATGACCAGAACATGCTGGTCAACAGCTGTGGCACTGGCATGGGCTCTTGCACCAGTGACCCCAGACGCAAACTGCTGGAGAGTCGTGTCCTCCGAGCTGTCAAGTACTACTACCAGAACTTTGTCCCCAAACTTCAAGGAGAGCGAGATGAATGCCATCACAGCCAATATGTGCACCAAAGCCCAGTGCGTCGTGCAGAAGAGGGGTACATTACACCAGGGTCTAGCAGCTAGGCAGCTAATGTAAAAGAAACACATTTTTTCACGCACACGTGTACAGCTGCTAGAGGTGAAAATCAGCTCTTCACAATCAAGGCAGTTGTATGCACTTGAGCGAGTGAAAATAAATAGCTAGTGGACTATGACACTTGGAGAAAATTAGAAGTAGCCTTTGCCCTGAAAAAGTCTGCCCAGGCCTGGAATAAGGTATTAAAACACAGTTGCATAAATTATAGAACTAATTATGGATTCTTTTTTTTTAAAGATTTATTTTTATTGTTTTTGACAGAGAGAGAGCGCAAGAGAGACTGAGAGAAGGGGGAGGGCCCAGAGAGTTCGCCATAGTTGCATGTCATCGGGTTTTTCATATCGTTTCATTCCACAGGTGGGTGGGGGCTGTGCAGGCAGGAACCCAGCTGAGGGGCCTCGCATATGGGAGGCACACCCTCATGAGCTGGAGGCCTCCCACATGGGAAGCAGGCCCAGGGCAGGAGCTGAACCGGCAGCCTCCCACATGGGAAGCTCCCCCCCCCCAGGATATATGCTCCTCACGGCTGGTGCCAGGATTCGATCCTTGGACCCTGGGGCTGCAAGATGAGCACTCAACCCGCTGAGCCATTCCAGCATCCCCAGGAATTCTTTTTACATATCTAATTAGTAAACTGAAAGAAAAGATAATGAACTCTATTGAGAGAAAAGGAATTCACCCAGAATTGTAAGGAAACAGGACAGAGGAGAGAGGAAGAAGGAGCGGGAAAGACTGGGTTCGGGGGAAGTTTCTGTTTTGGTGATGAGAACGGGATGAGAAAGAGTTTGCAGGGAACAACTGTCTTAAATTGGGTTCCCTGAGAAATAGGCTCCAGCGTAGAGAGATTTGCTCGAAGGAGTTTATTTGGGAATGTTAGGAATAACACACATAAGGGAGAAAGAAAAGCTGACTTGGGCAGAGAGAATAGCTGAATTGTTATATAGTTATAACAGAGGCCTCAGTCAATCTTACAGGGGGTTTTGGAACCTGGATGCTTCCCTAATTGAGGCAAAGAGGCCCAAACCCCCATATCAATCATCATTAGATGTGGGATGCTCTCCAAAAGGAGACTTAACTTTGAGTGTAATTGAGGTGGCTTCCTTTGGTTGAAGGCAATTCCCAAAGAGAGCCAGGCAGCTGAAGGAATAAGTGCCTTGTTCCTGGATGGGAGGGCCAGGCAGTATACCATAGCATCTACCACAGCAGCTGCTGTTGATTCAGGGGCAATATTGAGAATAGTGATAATGGGAAATAGGATTTTGAAATGTTCTGCTACTCAATAAGAGTATACTCCTTACTATATTAGCATTTTCTTTACAGCCTAAGTAAGTACTTACATTGCTTTCAATTATATCTTTTCTTTATTATTGAACTGATTTTTTTTTTTTAATTGACCCAATGCAGAGATTGGGCAACCTGTGACCAGCTTTATTTTCAGGTTAAATAAATTTTGAATGGAATTAATTGTGCTGGTGACTGAGAAGGGAAAAATATGTAAGCAGAAGATGGTAGATTTACAAAAAAAGAACATCATTGAAAAATGGGATATCTTGAAGAAGTAGAAAAAAACAAATCTAATGGGAAAGAGACTAGAAGGTTGTGGCTAGCAAGTATAATTTTCTCCTAAAACACTAAGAGGTGGAGCAGTTCAGATCAGAAATTTTCAAACTTTATCTATAAAGGACAAGAAAGTAAATATTTTAGGCTTTGGGGCTTTACGGTCTACTCAGCCTTGTTGTTGTTGTGCAAAATCAGCCAGAGACAATACATAAATGAACATATGTGACTGTATTCTAGTCAAATTGTATTTACAAGTCATGCAGAGGGCAAGCTTTGGTCTACGAGTCATAGGCGGTGGCCCTCTGGTTTAGATAATGAAAAAGATGAATGGTTAACCAGTGTTAGCCTAACTTGTTATGCTGACTTAGTGTTTTTTTTTTCAAAGACACCAAATGAGAGAACCAAAAGAAGATACAGAGGGAAAACTAGAATAGAGTAGCCAGTATATAACTCCTAATCCCGTCATTTTTGTCACATGGTTGCTTATGTATGCACAGCCCTTGGTTTCATGATTTACTAATTTTTTCATGCTTCACGTTTATAGTCTTTCTTCAGAACTATTCAGTTTTTTGAGATAGAAACAATGATTAATTCAACCAACAACATATGCCACCCTGATAAATCAAAATAAGTTTTCTCTTTCTCTCTCTCTTTCTTTCCTTCTTTCTAATATTTTTCATTGTTAAATTTATTAGGGTGACATTGGTTGATAGAAATTATGTAGGTTCCAGGTGTACAATTCTACATTACATCATCTATGCATTGCATTACGTGCTCACCACCCAGAGTCAGTTCTTCTTCCATCACCATATATTTGATACCTACTCCCTCCTCCCCTAATCCCTTCTCCCTTTACCCTCAGGTAACCACCTATGAGTTTTTGTTTCTTTGTTACTTTCACTTTTATATTCCACATATTAGTGAAGTTATATGGTTCTTGATTTTTCCTTTCTGACTTATTTCGCTTAACGTGATCTCAGGGTCCATCCTTATTGTTTCAAATGGTAGTATCTTATCTTTTCTTATCACTGAGTAGTATTCCATTGTGTAAATGTACCACAACCTCTTTATCCAGTCATCTCTCAAAGGGCACTTTGGTTGTTTCTGTATCCTGACCACCATCAGCAGTGCTGCAATGAACATTGGGGTGCATATATCGTTGCAAACTAAGGTTTTCAAGTTTTTTTGGTAGATACCCAGAAGACAGCTTTCTGGGTCATGTGGTAATTCTATTCTTAACTTTTTGAGGAACCTCCATACTGCCTTCCATAGTGTTTGTACCAATTTACATTCCCACCAGCAGTGTATGAGGGTTCCTTTTCCTCCATAGCCTCTCCAGCACTTGTTATTCCTTGTCTTATTGATTATAGCCATTCTAATAGGTATGAGGTGGTATCTCATTGTAGTTTTGATTTGCATTTTTCTAGTAGCTAGTGAAGTTGAGCATTTTTCATGTATTTGTTGGCCATGTGTATGTCTTCATGGGAGAAAGGTCTGTTCAGGTCCTCTGCTCATTTTTTATTGGAATGTTTGTTTTTTGTTGTTGAGTTGTATGAGTTCTTAATATATTTTAAATATTAGTCCCTTATCAGAGGCATTGTTTGCAAATATTTTCTCCCATTCAGTTGGTTTCCTCTTTGCTTTGTTGATGGTTTCTTTTGCTGTGTAAAAGTTTTCTTGTTTGATATAGTCCCATTCATTTATTTTTGTATTACTTCCCTTGCCTTTGATGTCAAGTTTATAAAGTCCTCTCTGAACCCAATGTCTATAAGTTTAGTATTGATGTTTCCTACTGTGTGGTTTATTTTTTCGGGTCTTAAGTGGAAGAGGTCTTTGATCCAACTTGAGTTAATTTTGGTATATGGTGACAGTTCGCAGTCCAGATCAATTCTTTGCATGTGGTTTTCCCAGCACCATTTACAGAAGAGGCTTTCTTTTCTCCACTGTATATTTTCTACTTCTTTGTCAAAAATTATCTGTCCATGTATTTGTGAGTTTATTTCTGGGTTTTTGGTTCTGCTCCATTGGTCTGTGTGTCTTTTCTTCTGCCAATACCAAGGTTTTTGATTATTGATGCTTTGTAGTATAGATTGAAGTGGGGAATGTAAAGCCTCCAGCTTTATTCTTTTATCATAGGATAGGTTTGGTGATTTGGGGTCTTTTGTGGGTCCATACAAATCTGATGATTTTTTGGTCTATTTCTCAAAAGAATGTCTGTGGGATTTTGATAGGAATTGCATTAAATCTGTATACTGCTTTGGGTAATATAGCCATTTTAACTATGTTAATTCTTCCAATCCATGAACACGAAATATCTTTCCATTTCTTTGTGTCTTCTTCAATTTCTTTTAATAGAGTTGTATAGTAGTCCATGTATAAATCCTTCACATTCTTTAAGTTTACTGAATGAGTTTTGACAAACATATCATTAGAAATAGCTAATCTCATGATAAGAAATGTAACAGTACTCCTCCCTCCCACAAATGGACTAGACTTCTGAAATACACATGGGATAGGGCAAGGGGTCTTTTCACTTAATTTGTGTGATTCTTGACAAATCTTTTACCTTCTATACTTCATTATGCATCTGTCCAACAAAAACACATTTCATACTTTTCCAGAGTTTTGAAACCTACATGACAAATTTTAAACTAATTTGAAAAGGATGTTTGATATCTTTTTTAGAATAAGGCAATATTTACACACCCAAGTTACTGCTCAGCCTGATCCACAAACAGGGGTGTTATTAAGGAAAGCCTTTAGTATTGGACTGTAGGTGAAGTGAGATGACCCTAACCATCATAATTGTACAACCAATAGAAATTTGCTCCAAAATTTTATTTACTTTTATAATTTGGGTACCCAAACAATTAAGAAGAATTAAGAGAAGACTTTATGTCCCTTAGTTGTTTTGTGGTAAACATATGATGTTGGATTATATATTGAGCCTGCCAGCCCAATGAGTAAATTGTGGCTGAAAATTGTCAAAAAAGATTCAACCTGATATTTCCTTGTAGTAGAAGAGAGCAAAGGTTAAGAGGCTGAGCATGCATGGCAGAATGACAGTAGCTTTGTTAACCTGATCCTGTATGTGTGCTGCTGAAGCGAGCACTAACCAGACCCTGTAGATCAGATGACCATTGCCCAGAATGCGAGCTTCTGGTTGGTTGTAAGAAAAGGCCCTTTTCTCATTTCACTCACCAGCTTTTCTCCCGCCATTGAAATGGTAATTACACATTTGTAATGCATTGCAAGTGTGTCTAGTTTTATTCAGAGTCCTCTGGGAGCTCCAGAAGCTAGAATTTTCATAACAAGGGATACTCTTTTGGAGTTATTTCTTTGCTTGAGAATATTTTTTGTTCCATTACTTTTTTGCTACTTTCACTTGCACTTTTTTTTCTCAAAACAATAGAATTTTTTCAATCAAATGAGCAGTGTCAAAATTGAATAATGACATTCCAGTCATGTAACTTTAAATATCTATATTTTAAGTAACTTTTAATTACTTTGGTAGTTGCTGCCTACATATTAATTTGGTATTGAGGATTGTTTTCTCATAAATATGTTTGACTAATTTTCAGTAAAATCACCACCCCCTGCAACCTTACCTTTTCAAAATTATATACTTACAGTGTTTTAAAATCTAATGGTTAATTCGGATTCTGCATCTTTCCTTTCCCCCTCTTCTCTCTATGCATGGCCTTTAGTTCGGGTTCGTTTTGGTATTCATATCAGTGTCTATTTGTTTCTATAGGTAAAGTATTTTATCTTGACTTTCCAAGTAACTTGAATGCAGTAGGACTACCAAGCGAAACCTAATGATCTGGTGTGATCAATAATCACAAGTACTAAGTTTGGATAACATATTCCTGACCTAATCAATCACTTAATATATAATCAATCATTTAATATTAATAACTTTCATCTTTCTGTATCAAGATTATTTTTAAGTAAAACTCCATCAGATTCATGAGAGAACAGCATTTTTTTGCCAAGTTATTTATATTAAGTGGGATTCAGTCAATATATAAAGACAAAAGTTGACAAAATATAATAAAGAAATGACATTTTTTCTATAAATTATATAGTGATGGTTTCTGTCAGAAGGGTGTCTAAATGAAATGAAACCACATAAATGAGACCGTGTAAATAGTAGTAGTAGTAGTAATAATAATAATAATAATAATAATAATAACAAAAACATTTCTAAAGGGACTTCTCCTGAGATGTGACAAGTGCTTTTTTGGGGGGTGGAAGAGTTCTCTGGTCAGGATTAAAACTGCATCTGGAATTTATTAGCTGTGAGATCTTTGGTAATAACATCTTTGAGCCTGGATTTTCTCATGCATAGAGGAATAATAACCACTTTGCAAAGAAGGAATACTGTAAGAAAATCTTATACAATATAATATACAATCATCAATAAATGGTAGTTCCTGAAGAGGGGAAGGAGCAAACAAGATACAACCATGAAAGAGAAAGTTCAGTCACTAACCCAGCAAGATCTTGTGTTCTAATCTCCACCCATCACTTTTCAGCAGCTTAATACTAAGCAAGTTATTTAAATTCTGTCTCCCTATACAAAAGGAAAATAATGATACTATAAAGGTTGAGTGAAATGTTCAATACTGTATATAAAACACTTTTTGTAATACCTGGCACATAGTTAGCACTCAATAAATGATTCTATCATTGCCAATTATGAGCCTATTATGTCACTGTAGGGCTGTAGCTACTGTAAGAACGTAAAGAGGAGCTGTACAGGGAACACTAAGACATTTAAAGTCTTTCAAGGAAGATAAAGCCTTGAGGTAAGTATAAGTTTAGATAGTAGAAAATATACTATAGTAAATTCCACAGTAGGGGCCCATAGGTACCTGAGAGTTGAGTTAAAGTCTAGAGAACTCATATTTATAGGACAAGTATGACTCAATAGCAGATCAGCAGAATTTAAAGTGTGGACAGGATATCAACAGGTAGAGACTGGAGCTGCTAGGGGAAGGAATGTTGGGAAGAGGAAGCAGACTGAGTCAGGAAAGCCATGAAGGTGAAAAATCACAGATTTTACATGAGTACAAGAGTAAATAGATCCTACTATTTATTTAGTGTACAAAGAATGGGGAAGGCTTGGGGTTAACAGCTGACACTTATTGGGCACGTATGTGCCTGGTACTGTTCTAAGGGCTTTGTACACATTAATTCATTCAATTCTCATAACCCCATGGTGTAAGTCTTAGTATTAGCCCCACTTTATAGTTAGGGGACAGAGCTTTTATCATGCCTCTAAGTGAAATAGAAGATGGTGCTACTTCCCCTGAGCCTGTAGCACCCCTGGGCTGAGATACCCTTTGGTGAGTGGTATGTGAGCTACACTTCTACCACCCCTCAGCCAGATGCCTCACTCAGGACCTCTCAGCCTACACAAGTGTGTGCAGCAGTCCTACCTAGTGTCACGAAGCTGGGCAATCTGGCTTCAGAGTCTGAGCTTTTAATCATAGCACGATGTGATGATAAAGGCACCTGGCTCTTATTTGTGGAGAACTTTGAAATCCCCACTTAGAAATTTGAGCTTTACTTTATTTTTTTTTTTAAGATTTATTTTTATTGACGAGAGAGAGAGAGAGAGAGAGAGAGAGAGAGAGAGAGAGAGAGAGAGAGAGAGAGAGAGAGAGAGAAGGGGGAGGGCCCAGAACAGTCTCCATAGTTGTACATCATTGGTTTTTCCACATGGTTTCATTCCACAGGTGGGCACGGGGCTGCACAGGGCAGGAACTGAGAACCAAACTGGGGGGAGCTCCCCAGTTCAGTTAATGGGTCTGCACAAGCCGGGGCTGGGATTCAATCCTTGGTCCCCGGGGCTGCAAAGTGATCGCCTAACCCACTGAGCCATCCCCGCTTCCCTGAGCTTTATTTTAAAGTTACTGGGAGACATGGTTTTATTTTTAAAGAATGTAGAGGCATTTTTTTTTTAACAGGGATGGGGAATAACAATCACATTTGTAAGGAAACATACTTAATGGTATTTGGGGGGATAGAGATGGGGTGGGTGGATGGTTGAGAGAGGGAAGATTCAAGCAGGAAGATGAGTAGAATGCCAAGCATTAAAATGGGAACAGATGAAAGCCCCAATCAGGGCAGTGGCACTGGAAACTGGGAGGAGGAAACAGACTTGAATGACATTTTCAGATTAGAATTGGCAAGCCCTAGTGGTCATTTAGAAGTAGAGAGTGAAAAGAAGGAGCCAAAGGAAACCCCAAGGTTTGTATCTTGGGTCATTTGGAAGACGGTGATGCTGTTAATATAAAGAAGGAAAACAGGAGAAAGGTCAAGGAAGTTTTGATGAGAAGGATGAAGTTTTCATGTTGAATTTGTGGTAATAGCAAGACATACATGTAGAACTGGACACTTAGACGAGGAAACAGTCTACAAGAAGCCATGGATGTGGGTGAGAGTGATTGCAGGGTGTGCGAGTGAAGAACAGAAGGGTAAGAATGGATCCTTTGGCACAGCCTTAGTTTCTGGTGTGGAAATTATGGTATCCCCCAAGAAGATGGAAGAGTAGCTCACAGAGTAAGTAAACCAGGGCACAGCCATGTGGAGATGTAGGATAATGGTGGTCAAGAGCACTAGATGTATGGCACAAGCAAAAGCTGCCCATACACACAGTCTAGTGTATAAACTTCAGTAATGGTTTTAAACTATTAGGATGCTTCGGGATATAAGGAGCTCTTTGCTAAATATTAAGCACGATGGTAACTGAAAATAGATTGTAGCTCTCCAAAGTGCTCTGAACTGCAAGATGCACTTTCTATCCTGTGAAAAGGATCATGCACCATAAATGTTTTATCTTCTAGGATAGAGGTTGCCTGGAGCATCATGTAGATAAAGAATCTGAGGAATGCCCAGGCTCAGTGGGGAAAGAGCACTGGGATTTATTAGCAATATCCGCCCTCTGTGGAGGGAGTGGGGAATGCTGTGTCTAACTGGTCTTCCCTTGGCTGTTTCCCAAGGTATTGTTAAAACTCTAAATTTCTATGATTATCAGAACCTAGTTTATTATACACATCAATTTTTTAAAAATTGGGTGTGGCAAATACCTCCTCATGGTTTTGTAGTTTTACAGTGCCAGAACTGGGACAATGACGGTAATGAGTAAATGAATGAAAAAAATAATGTGTATTCAGTAGGATAAATGAAGAATCACCACACACCTTCAAGTCAGTTCTTTCCTAATACAAGTGTTAGGGTGTGTGTGTGTGTGTGTGTGTGTGTGTGTGTGTGTGTGTGTGTGTGTGTGTGTCAGTTGTTTGGGATTTTAGGTAAATGTTCTAATGGGCATATGGTAGTAATATGTGGAGGAAATGGAAAGAAAATGCTTTCTATGGAAAGAGGGGAAAAGGTTATTTAAATTTCTCCATTCAAGAGCTTTGATTATAAAAAAACAGGAAGGAGACATAAAAGGCAAATGTTGAATTCACAGAAGAGAATTCATGGTAACTGTATTAATAAAATTTTAGATGAGATTCTCCACTGTTCTATGTAAATAATTGTTGGAAAAGCTTTTATTTTGTAAGTACTCATTATCACAGACATTTACTGTTTTTCATCTTGAAAAAAGTGTGCATAAGTACTTTAGAAAAATGTCATAATTAAAATGTGTAAACATAGGAATTAATTTTAAAATAATTTTGTTTTGCAGATTCCTAGAGCTGTAATTCTTTTGTATTTCTTCTAACATATTCACTGTACTGAAGGCTTTACACCAATCATTTCATCTCTGTGTCATAATATAAGTCCCGTGAGGGCAAGGGTGGTATTTTGTCACTGTGCCACCAACATCACTGTGTGTAGTGCTGAGTCTCTCTCTAGACTCCTCTGACTTTTCTTTTGTTCACTGACATTTTCAAAAGTCAATTTTTATTAACTACTCTGGTGAAAGTGTAAGACATGGTGCCTGCCATCAAAAAACTTACAATTCAGTTGCTGAGAGAATAACTACCAGAACAGAGAATAAATCCCGGTACTTACTATTTTAGAACCTTAATTGTGTTTTCATTTCTTTTTCAGCCACACGTAAATTCTCAGTGATAAACAGGCAAGGACTTTCACTATTTGGGCTCCAGAGATGGGACAATATATAATAATAATTCTATTAATATTACTATTTCCTGTTCACACTTAGTATCTCTTCTCCCTCTATAATAATAACTCTACTATTAATATTACTACTTCCTGTTCACACTTAGTATCTCTTCTCCCTGTATCTTTGTTCTCACTATTTTCTTTCTGATAAGGGCCTCTTGTACCAATTCCTGGTATTCATTTGCCAAAACCCTACTTTTTTCCAAGTCTCATCTTAAATGCCACCTTTAAACAAATTTTTCTGGTCACCCTTAAACAAATATTATCTCTCCCCTTTGAATTTCTGGCTTTCTTTCCTTTCCCCCTCTGTCCTGGTACTCATTTTAAGTTTTATTTTTATTGTTTTTGACAGAGAGTGAGAGACAGAGAGAAGGGGGAGGGCCCAGAGCAGTCTCCATAGATGTACATCTATAGTTTTCAATATGGTTTTATTCCACAGGTGGACAGGGGCTACGCAGGGCAGGAACTGGCCGGGGGCCTCCCTCATTGGAGGCTCATCCCAGTGAGAACCAAACAGGAGGCACACCCCAGTTTAGCATGTGGGTCCACAGGGCCTGGGATTCAATCCTCAGACCCAGGGGCTGCAAGACGAGCAGTCAGCCTGCTGAGCCATCCCGGCAACCCCTGTGTGTGAAATCTTGAACACATTATTAACCTCTCTATGTCTCAGTTTCCTCATCTTTAAAATAGAGATAAAAATAGTTGATTGTTTACATGATTATGGTGATGTGAGAGCATAAATGTAAAGTACTTATAACAGTGCCTAGCACATAATAAATAATTAGTAAATAACAACTGTTTTTTTTTTTCTTTTT
>PVKE010014566.1:0-34746 GCA_004027555.1 Craseonycteris thonglongyai | reverse complement strand
TAATTTTACATTATAGTAGACTCTTTTATAGGTTGCCTATTATGTATTGCAATTTTTGAATAGAAATTTCTGCATACATTGAAAAGTTAATCACACTGTCAATTAATATGTCAAATCCCACCTTTATAATATAAGGACATTATAAAATTAATCTAATCACCATATCTCACCTTTCTGATTGGTAATATATTTTTTAAGAACTTGAAGACACACCCACAGGTCATAAGTGCAGAGCTGAATGAAAGCTCATAGTGTGCATATGTTTCTGTATTTAGCACCAAGGTTAATAAATAGAATATCATCACACCCCCAATGCCTCCTGTGCACCCCCAATTCCATCCCTCTACCCCAGGATAAGCAGAGCACAGACATCTATCTATCTAATAGCACAGATCCAGTTAGCTTCTTTTGCAGTATATTTTTTAAAAATCATAGAGCACTAACTTTCTGTGTTTGGTGATTGTCATTTCTTATGATGCTGTTGAATTTTGTTGTTGTTGTTGTTAAATTTACTGGGGTGACATTGGTTGGCAATATAGTTTCCAGGTGTACAACTCTACATTGCATCATCTATACATTGCATTATGTGCTCACCACCCAGAATCAGCTCTTCTTCCATCACCACATATCTGGTGCCCACTCCCAATTCACCCCCCACTCTCCCTCCCCCCTCCCTCCTTACCCTCAGGTAATCACCAAACTATTGACAGTGTCCATAAGTTTTTGTTTCTTTGTTACTTTCAGTTTTATATTCCACATATAAGTGAGGTCATATGTTTCTTGGTTCTTTCAGTCTGACTTATTTCGTTTAATAAGATAGTTTCAAGGTCCATCCACGTTGTCAGAAATGACGATATTTCATCTTTTCTTATCACTGAGTTGTCTTCCATTGTGTAAATGTACCAAACTTCTTTATCTAGTCATCTATCAAAAAACACTTTGGTTGTTTCCATGAATTGGCCTCCATGAACAGTGCTGTGATGAACATTCGGGTGCATATATCTTTGAGGATTAAGGTTTTCAGAATCTCTGGGAAGATACCCAGAAAAGGGATTGATGGGTCATATGGCAACTCCATTCCTAATTTTTTGAGGTATCTCCATACTGCCTTGCATAGTGGTTGCACCAGTTTACATTCCCACCAATCCTTTTGAATTTATTGCAGCCTGGTTTTTTATATTGATTTTTGACAGAGAGAGACAGAGACAGAGAGAGACAAAGAGAAGGGGGAGGGCCCAGAGCAGTCTCCACAGTTGACATTAGTTTTTCCATATAGTTTCACTCCACAGGTGAGTGCAGGGCTCCGCAGGGCAGGAACTGGGCCAGGAGCCTCCCACATAGGTCCCGGCAAGAACTGAACTGGGGGCACACCCCAGTTCAGCATGTGGGTCTGCACAGGCCGGGGCCGGGATTCGATCCTTGGTCCCCGGGGCTTCAAAGCGAGCGCTTAACCCACTGAGCCATCTCAGCTTCCCCAACAGCCTGTTTTTATTGATCATTCAGTTCATTGCTGTAGAGGATGTCCTCCTTTTCGATATGTAAAAGCTAATTTGTAAATCTCTAAATATTTAATAACAAAAATTTCCCATAATGATGAAAAAACCACTTATTTAATTTTATGTAGACAGTAATTTTGTTGTGACTACAATCGGGGAGAGAAAATAATACTTCTCAAAAATGACACATTAACAAAAAATATTCATTCAATTGAAAAATATTTATATTTAAATAATAATTTATCATAATATGCCTGTGTTATCTATTTATTATATTATAATGCTTTCTTTTTAGTTATTGTTGCAAAGAATAAATTTTTTTATTTGCAATATTTGTTTCTTTAATTTATTTATTTCCTCCTTTTCATTGGAAAAAAGTTAGTCACCTTATTGTACAAGTAATGTGGATTATCTAGTTCAGCAAAAATTTGAGTGATAAAGATATAGGAGTTTCCATTGATCCCAAGCTCAGCATAAATTTACAAATGACTACCAAATATCAAATGAAAACTGAAGTCCCAATATAAATACAGTGTCCTTTGGGGAATGAACAGAGTCTCAAATCATGCCACATATTTCAGATCTTATTTGGTGTATTTTATTTCATTTATGTGCCATATTTTAGGTGAAACACTATCAATCTGGATCTCATAAACCTAATTAGTCCCTTATCACAGATTAAACTACACTAAGGTAGGGGGTGGCCTAAAGAGAAGGGGAAAGAGAGTAACATGTATCAGTTATCGATTCCTGCAGGTTCTCCCCATTTCTGAAAACTTTTACGCCAACCAGTGCCCCTTCTTGATGTGATCACAACACCCTTTCCTTATGCTGAAAATCTCTTCCATTCCCCTGTACCCGTGTTCTAGTGTTCTGAGAAACATTTACCCTTTTGTCAAAATCATTGCTCATTTCAGAGGAGTATGGATTTGGTGTTCTAAGCAATGAAAAATCTTTCCCCCTCATGTATCAGAATATCACATATTCGTTTCATTCTCGGTTGCATTGGCCCAGTGACAACAGATTCAGTAATCAGTCACAGTTTTATAGGCTAAATGTTCCCCGTGAGCCTCACTGGGCTCAAGGAGGTGTGGACAGGGCTGCTTTTGAGGGGGGAGACTGCGGGAGAAGCATGTCCTTGCCTTGCCAGCTCCTAGAGGCACCTGCACTGCTTGGCCAGTGGCCTCCTTGTTCCTCCTCATAGCCAGCAACACTGTACCTCTGTGACAACAGCCAGGAGAGGGTCTCTGCTTTCAAGGACTCAGGGGATTAGATTGGGTCCCCCAGATAACCCAGGATTATCTCCCCACCCTAAGGGTTCTATGACCTTGACCATGTCAGGTAATAAGTAGCAGGTTCCTTCTGGCGGCTCCAGGACTGAATCTGTTCTGTGTGTCTTATGACTAATAGACGCTCCTGGCTTCCCTTCACTATGGCTGAATCCTTCCAATCCCTGATTCTGTCTGTAATCTTTTACTTCTAATGCTTTTAAAAAATTTTATTTTTTATTGTTTTTGACAGAGAAGGAGAGAGAGAGAGTAAGAGAGAGAAAGACAGGCACAGAGAAGAGAGAGGGCCTAGTAGTCTCCATAGTTGCATGTCATCCATTTTCAACATAGTTTCATTCCATAGGTGGGGTCAGGGCTGTGCAGGGCAGGAACAGTCAAGGGGTCTCACTCCAGTGAGAACCAAAATTGGGGTACACCCCAGTTCAGTATATGAGTCCACATGGGCCTGGGCCTGGATTTGATCCTCGGACCCCAGGGGTATAAGACAAGCGCTCAACCCACTGAGCCATCCTGGTTTCCCCAACACCAATTTTCATTATCCTGCTTTTGTCTTACATGAATTCTGGTGATTATATTTAGGTTACCTAAATAATCCAGGACTATTTCATGTCAAAATTCTTAATTTGGGGTTTGAGACCAAACACTGAGAAAAACCACCTGGTCTATACTCAGCCGTGATAGGCCAGTGTCTTACTCTGACCTCATAAAGCACCACTGTGAATCACCCAAAACTGCTATATAAGGCCCTGGCTGGGCTAAGATTTTTGAGGGTAGTTGTGGTGGTTGGTGATTTGAGATTTGTGGTGACTTGTTGGGTGGACAATTTAGCGAGCTTGTTTTCTCCCCTTTTTCCCCCATTTTATTTTTTCTTTGCTCCCTTTTCCCATTTTTTCTCATTTACCATATTATTTTTTTTTCTTCTTTTTTCCCTATTTCATTTCTTTCTTGTTTTTTTCTAATTTTGTTTATTATTTTAGTATTTTGCTTTTATTTGTACTTTTCCCTTTTGTTTCACCACCCATTTCTTTTTCCTTTTATTATATTTATTTTTATTATTATGTTTTTTTTTGGTTTTTCCCATTTTTGTTTTTTTCTCATTGTTTTAATTTTCTCCCTTTATTGTGTTTTCATGTTTGTTTGTGTTTAGTATTGTTTTGTTTGTCTTATTTGTTACTTAAAGTTTTTATTTAGCATAATTAGTACCCTTAATAGTTTGTATTATCAATATAGTTAGTATTTTAGTTTCCATAGTTAGTATAGTTACTGTTTATTTACATAGTTAGTACAGTTAATATAGTTAATATTGTTGACATATTTAGTATAGTTAGTATAGTATAGTATTATTGTTTATTAGCCTAGTTAGTACAGTTAATACAGTTACTGTATTTTCCAGCGTATAAGATGACCGGGCGTATAAGACGACCCCCTAATTTTACAGTTAAAACATAGGTTTAGGCCTATATTCGCTGTATAAGACTACCCCCCACTTCTGAGGCTGTAGTCTTATACAGCGAATATAGGCCTAAACCTATGTTTTAACTGTAAAATTAGGGGGTCGTCTTATACACCCGGTCGTCTTATACGCCGGAAAATACGGTAGTGTTATTGATATATTTAGTGGGTATATATTAGTATATTTAGGTAGTATACTTATTGTTTATTAGCATAGTGAGTTAGCTTAGTTAGCATAATGTAAGTGAGTGTAGAGAGCAAGTCACCATGGCAGATGACCTTGCAGCCATCTCTGCTGACCAGGAGCCCCATCTGGGCCATTATGAGCTCCTGAGAACCATTGGCCAGGGTAGCTTTGTCAAGGTGATGCTGGGTCTGCACATTGAGACTCACACAGAGGTGGCTGTCAAAGCCATTTGCCCTAGGGGCTTCAACCTTCGGGGACCTCTCGGCAGGAGGTCGACTCTATGGCGCATCTACATCACCCGAATATAGTGGAATTGTATGAGGTGATTGACACAGAAGACTCTGTATTCCTCATCATGGAGTACGTGAAGGGAGGGGACCTGATGCATTACCTTGATACCCACAGCCCCATGACCAAGCATGTGGCCAGGGGCATCTTCTACCAGCTCATCTCCGCGGTACACTACTGCCACCAAGAGGGCATCGCCCATCGGGACCTGAAACCCAATAATATGCTTCTGGGGCTGCGCATGAAGGTTAAACTGGCAGACTTTGGCCTCAGCACTCCCTTCAAGGTAAAGAGATTGAACACGTTTTGTGGCAACTACTATTATGCAACACCAGAACTCTTTATGGGCAAACCATACAATGGTCCTCCAGTGGACATATGGAGCTTGGGAGTGATGCTCTATGAGATGATCCGTGGGACTGTCCCATTTTGGGGAGAGAACATTAGGCAGCTGGGGGAGCATGTTCTCAGAGTGGAGTACACTGTGCCCGTTCACTTCACACCTGAACTGAAAACCTTACTGAGCAAATTAATTACTCTCAAGGCCATAGATAGAAGCACTCTACAAGCCATTATGGCAGACCCCTGGGTGAACATGGGGCAGGCCACGGAACTCAGCCCCTATAATGAGCCATTCTGTGAAGACACAGACCTCTCAGTGACACAGCAGATGGTCGCCATGGGCTATCAAGTGGGTGAGATTGAAAACACTTTACTGACGAAGACGTACAATAAGGTGATGGGCACGTACCTGATTTTGAAATCCAGAAAGTTCAAAATGCATGTTCACATCATCGAAGTGAAGCCCTTTGTTTCCCCTGACCTCACCAATCCTAGTGCACCCACAGATCAAGAGGCTCAGCCAGGGGGCTCCGGGCTCCAGCAGGGAGAGCTGCAGCCTCAGGACCAGAAAGGAGGGCTGAAGGCCCAAGGGTCGGCGGGTCCCTCCACCATCCTGGTGCCCAGAACTGCCAATCCGGGGTCCAGCCCAAAGTCCACAAAGGCCAGACCTCAACCCAGCATGAAATGGACAAAGGTTAGTCCCCGTCACAGCCCCAAGTCGAAGATGGCCTCTCCCAGACCCACCCCAAAGTTGAGGACAGCCACTGCCAGCCCCTGCCCCAAGAGGGCTTACAGTCCAGGACACAGCCCCCAAATGGAGGACCACCGCACCCCCACCCAGCCCGGAGTCCCAGTCCCTGACCATCCCTCCCCCACCCAGCCCAGTGTCTCTGAAGACTGCTCCTTCACCACCCAGCCCAGAGATGGAGTCCAGGATCGCCACTCCCCAACCCGAGCAGGAGTGGAAGAACACCAATTCTAGCCCAGCCCCACAGAGTGACAATAGCAGCAGCAGTAGAAGCAACAGTGGAAACACAGAGGTCACCACCCGGGGCCTGCAGGGAGTGGCGAGGAGGTGTTTGGATTGTGTCCACAAGCTCTGCCTGAGGCTGTCCAAGAAGGGGCGTGGCAAATGCAACAGGGTCACGCCCCTGTAGATGATGGACGGCTAAGGCAGGGCTAGGACCAGACTCCAGGAAGGTTATGCTGGGCTCCCTGCATTAAATGCTGAACTGCAAGAAGCTGAGTCCCAGGGAACCTGGTCACATGTTGAAAGAGATGGGCCAGAGGCCAGAGTCAAGCTGCAGGTGGCAGTAGTGCAAGAAGAGTGCACTGTGTGTGCAAAGAGCCCCGGGCCAGAGGACTTGGTCCAGTGGACCATGGAGATGGGCCAACTGCTGTGGCATTTTCTACATTGGATTCACTTCAGGAGGGTACCAGGCATCACTGTGACCTCAGAACCATCGTCCTCCAAATCCCTGCTGAGCATGGAGGACAGCCTGACACCCTGACGTGACAAGAGAGGCCACCCTCGCTGTAGGCCCTCCATGTCCCCACCTGGGGTACACTTTGGAGACTAGACTGTTTTTCCTTGGCCCTTCTTCCTTCTTCTGCTCTATGGGAGGGAGTATATTAAATATTCAATTAATATTCTCATTGAAGTTCTTGGTTCCTTCCAAATCTTGCAATAAATTTCATGGTTCAGAAAAGAAAGTACTTAATTATATCTGCAAAATTCATAGCTTTGTAGATTATAACATGAACATATTTCGGGGGCCACATGACTTCAAGACACAGTTCAGCTAAGCTTTCCTCCACTTTTCCAGTAGCATGTTCCTCATTTCCTCCTGAGCCCTCACTTGCAGTACCCTTAATGTTAGATATTCTCTGTGGCAATTTAAGTTTTCTCTACCCTGCTACCTACTTCCTTGCAGCCCGCACCTGCATGAATAGCTGTATACATAACAGTGCTCAAAACATTCTTGGCTTTGTCTGTCACACTCCTGAAATTTCATCCAGCTTCTACCCACTGCTAAATCGTAAAGCTACTTTTGCATGTTCAGGTGTATGTTACATCAGCACCCCAACTCCAGGTATCTAGAAGAGTCTTCTGTGCCTACTCCCTGCCAGCTCACTTGAATGTGCCAAGAGGAGATGCAGGGGTATTTCATGGCAGGGAATTGACATGTAGTCAGGTTTGAATACGGGAGCACTACCAGCACGGCTTCAGGTGCTGTAATCCCACCACTGCGGAGAAAACCATTTCTCAGTGTCATAATACAAAGAACATGATTCCCAAGTCTTCCCCTCAAAGAGGAAGCCCTGTTCCTTGCCACCAATTGAAAACAACTGAAGAATATATAGATAAGTGTTCAGAAATTAATCCCAGTACAGAAAGATGACCAGGCACAGAATAGTTCATTAACAGGAGCAAGTTCATTTTCTTAAGGTAAGAATCTATTAAAAGAAATTTTAAATAAAAGGGCATTTTTGTGTTTTGGATCAACAAAACACAGAAAAAAATGAACCAAACCCTGTAAAGTTATTTGACATTTTATTCTATAGTTTCTTTTGACCAATTGGGAGGAAGGCCTATTGATGCACCTGAAAACAACTGTTTTGTAGATAATGATCTTCCAAAAAACAGACTTATATTAGGGAACACTAAACATCTAGATGGGATGAACAAGATTTTACATTGACCACAGACTCTTTTTCTTCATTTAGAGTTATTTTCTTGATTTCTTTTTACAACTGCAGTCTGTAACTTGTAAAATTTATAATCATCTCAAAAAAGATTATGTCACAATGAGAAGTTACACAGCCATGTGTGAGGTCACTTGTTTTGCATGACATATGTAATCCAAAGTTTTAAGTGTCTGCTTGAAAGGGGTCTGGACATAAGAGCCCCCCATGTTATATAGGCTCATAAAATCTCCAGCCTAGAATTAATATAGCTAGAAAATTACTGGCAGGAATTCTTGGCAGTATCAAGACCTATGGTTATGTCCCAATAGGGGCTGGGTTCTGAGAGAACAAGGCCCTGGGTTAAAACCTGCAGTTAACATTCCTTATTCCCAGGCTGGCTTTCTAAAGACCTATGGAGTTGTAACTTACTTGCTTTCTTTCCCTTCCATCTTCCTACCTACCTACACACAAACGGTGTGTCCTCTCCATGTAATCACTTAGCCCCTAAGACAGGAGATTCTGGGCAACATCAAGATAATTTTTAAGAACAAAGCTATGGGTGTGTTAACTATAAAAACTGAGTTTCAGTCAACTTCAAGTTACCTCTTGTCCTGAGATGTGCTTTAGCTTCAGGTCCATAAAAGGGACCACAGACCACATCCTCTGGGAACCAAACTGAAAAATGCCATGACTGATAGCAGGACCTGAAGCCATGATCTATTCCTCCCTGCCTTAGACCTGACCAATCAGTGGAGCCCACAACCCCAACTACCTAGTACCAGTCATTATTGATTTATAGTATGTCCCCTGCCTCCACTAGAAGAAGGACAAGGTTTCCCTTTAAACCCTCCGCACCACACTGAGATGTCAAGGCAATGTGTGGGGGTGGAAAGCCGCTGTCTTCTCAGCTCACCGGTGCTCTGACATAAACAATTACTCCATCATAACACAGCTCCTCTGTCGGTCTATTGGCTGAAAGGCACAGGCAGCAGGAGCCCAGACTTGGTTGTCCTCTGATAACATGCTTACCAACAAAGCATGTTTTCACTGAAATTTATTGAAAAATCTTTTGAAATTTCTTTGATTAACAGTTTTCGGTGGCTTAATCAAGTCTTTGAAGCATGAATCACGTTTCTTTTAAAGATTTATTTTTATTGTTTTTGACAGAGAGAGAGATACAGAGACAGAGACAGAGACAGAGAAGGGGGAGGGCCCAGAACAGTCTTCATAGTTGCACATCATTGGTTTTTCCACATAGTTTCATTCCACAGGTGGGTGTGGGGCTGCACAGGGCAGGAACTGGGCCGGGGTCTCACCCAGGTGAGAACCAAACTGGGCACTCCCCAGTTCAGCATATGGGTCTGCACGGGCCGGGGCTGGGATTCGATCCTCGGTCCCTGGGGCTGCAAAGTGAGTGCTTAACCCACTGAGCCATCCCAGCTTCCCCAGAATCACATTTCTTAGTTACGAATCTGTGGTGCATGTAATTATTTTTGTGGGCCGAAAAGAAATTGAGTTGTAGCAATGTTACTGCCATATTCCATGACTGTCTGTGTTCTTCTTCTACCAAAATAAAGGTGCAAATTTTTCTCTACTTTTTGCTAACAATGGGTTTCTAAAAACCTTGTCACAAGTTGTATTGATAAAGTCCATCATGTTTTTCCATTAACAGTTTTTGTTCCAATCACTGATGCAAATGTTCAACACCGTAAACTTGAAGATCAGATTGGCTTTATTGGGCAATTTATGACTCAGCAGCACCTCATCAAGCAAGTAGAGGGGAGTTCCAGAGGGCTACTGAAGGAGAAAGGTTTTCAAAGGCAAGAGCAGGAAGTCATGGACAAAAGAGAGAATTTTAAGTCTAGGGAACCTATCTACCCATGGGGGATGGACATGGTCTATGTAGCAGATGACTTCATCTTCCTGTGAACACAATGGTTCCATATCATCAACCTGACCAGGTCAGGCGACAACATGGTAGGCCTGACATGCTCCGTGACCAAAAGTATTTGGCAAGAATAGTTTGATCACAAATTCCTGCCTAGGCAGGTCATAGCAAATAGTCATGTCCCAGGCCCATCTCTTCCTTAGCAAAGGCCAGTCTTTACCTCAGGTGAGCCCTGTCTGATTTTTTTGTGCATCTAGAACAGCAGTGTTCCAATTTTTGGCTTCCCTGGGCCACACTGGAAGAGGAATTGTCTTGGGCCCAAATAAAATACACTAACACGATGGCACATGAGGTAAAAAATAAATAAATAAAATAAAGGTCTCCAAAAACTAATAATATTTTAAGAAATTGTGTGAGGCCTCATTCAAAGTCATCCTGGGCCACATGTTAGACATGCCTGATCTAGAGTAAATTCTCTTTGAAATGTCACAGCATTTTTTTTTTTTTTTCTAGATTCCTCGGAGGCATACCAGCTGTCACTGGAACACAAGACCTCAGAACCTGCCATTGTAGTCTTGTCCCCATATATCATCTATTTATAAGGCAAATGTTCATTATTAGCTGTCCTTTTCTCACCAATGTAGAAGAAGTCTGGGTCTCATTGTTTTGCTTTATATCCAGCCCTAGAGATCTTACCCACTTTGTTTTCTCCCACCTCCTTAATCTACGACCAATGGATTTCATGTACCTTCCTGACATTTTCTTTTTGAATCTAAATGCACAAAAGATGCATTTAATGCAAAAAATGCATAAAACTGTCATTTTCTGGAGCATTTTCCTAATCTGTTGAAATCTTCATCCCAGTCATATCCTCAAAATTTGGCTCACATAAACTCTAATAAAACCTTTCTGTAGGTGTGGATGTTCTTTCTTCTACATGTTTGGCAGAAATGGAAGTGCCTGTGTGGTGGATTACTTCATTGGTGATGACTGGAACATTCCCCATTGACCAGTTCAAGTCTACATAGGTGGGAATTGTCTTGCTTTACTTGTCACAAGCGACTCCATTTTGGGCTTGTCTTTCCTTTTTTCATAGTAATAAAGGCTTGTTTCTTTTAATATTAATAGATTGTATCATTTTTATTCTAGAACCGTAAAACCTATGACCTTTGGTTTTGTATCAGTTAATATGTTGGTTAAGAAATAACAACTCTAAATGTTACAAATATTCAGAACATCCACACACTTGAGAGTGAAACTATGAATATAATTGAGTGTACCTGGAGGTCACGTTGCCAAAGGCATGGCATTTTTCATTGAGCCTAGGCTTTTGAGCATAGAAAGTGATAGAATGAATTCACATGGCAAGAAAATTCATCCTCTCAAGAAAGCAAAGTCAGTTTTAACATTTCCTGTGGTGAGGTGCTGCATTTTGTTAATGCAGCAAAACTACGTGCAAATAAATATTTTATGTATGCATGATATTAAATACGTGATGATAACATTAAGGGTAGGATGTTTTTTCCCCTTTAAAATCTATTATAAATGTTTATAATGTAAGTGTTACTGTTTGAAATATTGTGTACATAGGTGTACTATGGCAAATCAAACTAATCTGACTTCATATTCTTGAATATTAAGCATATGTGTGCTTCATTTGCAACAGGGAGTACATGTCTTAGAGAAAACTCGGGTTTAGCATTTCTTGAGGCTTACTATGAGCAGAATCCTCTATTGGGAGGAAGCATGTTGCTTTATGTCAATATCACTCTTCTAGTTTCTGATTCCCCAGCTTAAATGTGATTTTTTTTAGAGAATCTTTATCTGTTAGTCACCTTACCCTGTTTCTATAGCATTAGTCACAACTGACATGAGCTTGTTAAGTTATTTGACTTTCATTTATATCTCCTAATGTGGAGACAATATTTCCTTTTTTCCCTATCTAGTGACAAAACAATGTAGTAGTATGTGGGTGTCTTGTATCCAAGGGAAACGATTCATGGGTTGGGGGCGTGTTGTGCATCACAAGCGGTGGAGCCCTGTTCCCAAGGGGTTTAAGGCAAGAGAGAGTTTCCAGAGTGTTTGATAGAAGGGACCACCTGGACATGGTGTGATTGTCTGGGAGGGTGGGATTTTCCTATAAGGCCAGCAGGTCCTGTTTCCTAGGACAAGGTGAGCTAGTTGGAGCTGAGGTGCAGGACAGTGGTTGGTATAGGTTAGGTTTTATTCACAGGTGTTTCTTGTAAGTAAGGTGACCAACCGTCCTCCTTTAGGGAGGACAGTCCTCCTTTTGGAAGTTCTGTTCTCCCTCGAAAAGTGTCCTCCTAGATGTCCTCCTTTTTGATATGTAATACTAGATGTCCTCCTTTTTGATATGTAAAAGCTAATTTGTAAATCTCTAAATATTTAATAACAAAAATTTCCCATAATGATGAAAAAACCGCTTATTTAATTTTATGTAGGCATTAATTTTGTTGTGACTACAATCGGGGAGAGAAAATAATACTTCTCAAAAATGACACATTAACAAAAAATATTCATCCAATTGAAAAATATTCATATTTAAATAATAATCATAATATGCCTGCATTATCTATTTACTATATTATAATGTTTTCTGTTTAGTTATTGTTGCAAAGAATAAATTATTTTATTTGCAATATTTGTTTAATTTATTTATGTCCTCCTTTTCATTGGAAAAAAGTTGGTCACCTTAAATATAACAAAAAACTTCTGAGTAATTGTTCCAAAAATATGAGAATCTGGTGAGGGGCCATGGTCAAGCAAGACTTTGTCTTGGGTTTTTATGGCATAGCTGTGCCCTGGTGGCTGCCAATTCGTCCAAACAGGAACCTGAACCTCTACCCACCTGGAGAGTCTCCTAGGAAGCTCTTCTGGGCTTTACCCTTCAAGGTTTTATTGACATGAGGCCATCCTCTCAGGCGGCCTCAGAGGAAGTGGGGAACAGAGGAACCAAGGCCGAGAGAGCTAGCACTTTGGCGCCGTGGAGGTACCCGGCAGAATGCCAGTACACAGTGGAGCTTGTGGAGAAGGCAAGACCTGAGGCCAGGTTATGGGGTCTACCTGCTCAGAAGATGCAGCTGAACTCAAGGAACCACTGTAAGTTCTTGAATGAGAGAATGGGAATAAAGATGATTTGACTGGTAGCAACATGTAGGATGGACTGATATGGGGACACAGGGAGGGGTGAGGAATGGGCAGAAAGAGAGTAGAGGCTGGGATAGGTCGAGCTAGGGGCTTTCAGAGTAATGGGAGGGGGTGGTGAAAGTAGAGGATAGTGAGAATAGGACAGAGCAGATTCAGGAAGTATTTAAAAGGAAAAAATAAAATTTGGTACCTAGTAAGTGCCTGAAACTTACATGCTTTAAAACAGAAGAATGATTAAATCAAATGATTTTTCCCTTCACCACTCCTTCTTCCCCAAACCCCTATTCTCTTTTGAGATAAACAACCAAGCCCACTTAAATTAGAAGTTTCAGGAAACATAAGCTGTTAGTGCTAAACAGCGGCTTGCCCAGCATCCACTCTAACTCCTGACCTGCAGGCGAGGAGGCAGGGGCGTCAGGTGACCTGTGACTCACCAAATCCATGCATACTAGTAGAGGCTGGACAAGTAGTGGAACTGGAAAAACCTGGCTCCTAAATTAATGTGTTTTCTTCAGGGAAGTTGGCCTATCTAGTAATTCAGAAGGCTCTTCGGCTCTGGAGTCCTAGAGTTCAAGCCCCTGTTCTGCTCCTTTCTAGGGTTGTGCTCCCCGACAGTTACTCACCCAGTGTACCTTTTCTCCTCTGAAATGAGGATAATGATGGCTCCTATCCCAGTGGGTTGTGATGAGGAATTGGTTCAGGGTTTTGAATAGTGTCAGGTATTAAGAGCCCAGAAAGTTTTAGCTATTAGTATCAGTGTTAGCAATTAATACTGTTCCCTAAACAATGGGAAGGCAAGTGGGGAGTAACTACAGATGCCTAAAGCCTATGTGTGGCCCTGCAGTCCCAGAGGGGGGCTGGCAGGCTCAGCCTAAAGTCCACGTGGGAGGGAAGTGAAGTAGCTTCAGGTGGGAGGACAGAGAGCAGCAGAGCAATGTTAAGCAGATGCTAGCACCTCACCAGCTGAGCCCAACCTGTAAAGTAGGATTTAAGGCCACCCACTGAGTTTTTCTTTTTTTTTTTTTTCTTTTTTCTTTTTTTAAGATTTATTCCATTGTTTCTGACAGAGACAGAGAAGAGGGAGGGCCCAGAGCAGTCTCCATAGCTGCATATCATCAGTTTTTAACATAGTTTCATTCCACACAGGTGGGCAGGAGGTTGCACAGGGCGGGAAATAGGCCAGGGGGCCTCCCAAATGGGAAGCTCAACCCATTGATAACTGAACTGGGGCCACATCCCAGTTCAGCATATGGGTCCGCACAGGCTGGGGCCGGGATTCAATCTCCAGACTCTAGAGCTGCAAGGCAAGTGTTCAACACGCTGAGCCATCCCGGCTTTCCCTACCCACTGAGTTAGTTTGAAGGGAGACGATTCTAGAATAACCACTAAAGGGGCTCATCAAGGGAATAAAGGGACTGTGTGCAAGCTTGTCCAACCTGTGGCCCCGGGACAGCTTTGAATGCAGCCCAACACACATTCGTAAACTTTCTTAAAACATTATGAGACTTCTGTGTGATTTTATTTTATTTTATTTTTTAACTAATTAGCTTTGTTGGTGTTAGTGTATTTTATGTGTGGCCCAAGACAATTCTTTTTCAAATGTGGTCTGGGGAAGCCAAAAGTTTGGACATCCCTGACCTATAGGAAGGGGTCAGCTAGTGGCTGGACCCTGCAAGTCTGATTAGCCACTGCGGAGTTGCCTGTCTTCTCAGTTCCCCACTACTGCCAGGGCTCCAGACAGCCAGAAAAGAAGCTAGTGGCAGCAATCTGAACATGCTGGCTTTCTCCTCTGCAGACACACAAACCCTCCTGTGTGCACACATATCCCCTGACCACCTCTGACACTCCCTACATTTCACAGGGCTCCGCAGCAGGGATGTGTCTTTCTTCAGCTCTAAATAGTTAAACATTAAACATTAAAGGGTAAGCAGCTTTGAAGTTTTAAACACTAGGAGTTTCCAGTTCAAAAACTTAGGTAAATAACACCAGATTGCCTTATATTTTTATAGGCATTGGTGCCATTAGGAATTTGCTACCGAACAGGTACATCTCTTTGGGGTCAGTATATATTGGCCACACCAACTGAGGACATCGTCATATATTAGCGTACATCACTTGTATTTTGAGTTGGGAAGTTTTCATAGTCTTAGAAATTGGGCCATTTTAGAGCATTTTATTAGGTTCTGCAGTCAGATACAGTCAAAAGTTTGTATTTTTCTACAATTCACGTGGCTAAAATCACTAATTTTTTTTCAAAGTGTCTGATAGAAATTTATAAGGCAGCAACTTAAAGTTGCTATTCCAAGGGCATAAAATGCAGTGTGGTTTTAAGAAAGCCAGCTTCCAATTGAGTAAACATTACTGTGTTCACTTTTTGTGCTTACAAACGAAGCACAAGTGCCTGCCAAAACCTGCAGCAGTCAGCCCACGAGCAGAACAGTGAGGAGGAACAGATGATCGCTTTTCCCAGCAAAAGGAGCAATGCTGCTCTGTCATCGTTTTGTTTTGTTGTCCATGCCATCTGCTCGTCGCCATCATGATATTTCATCCTGATGCTTGGCTTCACTATGAGTTACTTGGTAGATGGCAAATGGTATGACTTTACATGACTCACACTATTTAGCTAGAAGATTTATGAAGAAGTGAGCCGAAGAAGGTCCTGGCCTGGACTATCAGGACTTGCTTCATGCCAAACGAGAATGAAGAATATAGTCCAGGATTCCTAAAGGTCCCCAATGAGTGGCTTGCAATTGGCATGTTGCCAAGTTTAGAGAGCCTGAAAGCCAAAGTTGACTCTTCTGTTAGTTTTATTTTAATTCTATTTCTAGTGCCACAATTGAGTGGTATTTAAGCAGCTCCTACAGGAGAAAGCCCTGCAGTTTCTCCAGATTGACAGTTGCAGGCTGGGAAGGGTCAATGAGAACCTCTCAGTGTTGCTGATGGCCAAAAAATTTGAAAGTAAGGGCACCAGAGACTGCAAAACAAATCTCCATTTCCCTGCCCATCAGACACCTGGGGTTCCCTTGGTAGTTTGCCATTTAGATTTTTTTTACCTAACTCTTAGGCTTAATCAGGGAACCTTTGATGATTTTCATCCTGGAATCTCATCCCATTAGCGCCTAATCTAATCACCTGTGGGTGATGACTTTCTCACCCCGCCCTCTCTGTCCTACTCTTGGCATTTAATAGCAGTCTCTTCATGTTTAGTTCCTGTTTGCCCCCATGCTGGTAGAGTTGGCCTCTGTGAACTGGTACAGCACCTGGTTATATTTGACTTCATATCAGTCTCTGCAAGCCTTCAAAACAGGTGAGTAATGTAGCATTAACTTCAGTAGTGCCCGCAGTTCAGGCCAGGTCTTTTAATTTGGCTCTCCTGACCAGAGGCATGAAGAACCCTGTCCACTGGCATGTCTTGTAACTCAAAGGCCGAAACGATTTTTCTTCCACTTCATATGGGGCAGTAACAAGGAGACCCCACAGTAAATGGAGTCCTTTTGCTTTTAGAGGGGTAGGTTCTTGGTAGCTGACTCACTTTGTTTTGTAAGTATGTGGGTGGTGGGAGGGGGTGAGTTTTGAACCAGATGGAAACCAGAACTCCTTCCTCAACCAGCATGTTTGGCTTTCTAAAGCCCAGCTTCTTCATAGGTCTATTCCTTCTGCTCTGTCTGAACTTCTCTTCCTAACACAAATCTTTACTGATCTGACCATATCATTACTATTTAGTTCCATCTTATTTCTCAACAAGCTCCATATGAGCTTTAAATTAGTTATCTGTATACATATGGCTTCATTATGCTTTCTATCCTCCTGGAATTAAATGTGTTATCACAGAAAAATCACTAGAAATATATAGTGAAAGCATAAACACCTGCATGGGAATGGTAAACACCAAATTCAGGATTGTCAGAGACAAAGAGGTAGGTCTTGTAAGGGCATATAGGGGCCTTCAATTATTAAATACTGGCTTTTTAAGCTGGGTAATGAGTAAACACATGTTGACTTTTAACATGCCTGAAATATTTTAAATTATAAAAAAAATGAACATTCCTAGGTTTTTCCACTTTTGCCTTCTCATTTCAGTTCTTGAAGGCAGTACCAAGGGAGGTGGGGGTGGGGGGTTCTAACAAACCTTGAAACGTCCTGTAGATCTTGAGGGATGAGAAAGAGGGTCAGCCCTGACTCACTGTGCACTATGACCACCCAGGAGTGGGGAAAAGTGCCTTATGCCACTCTCATGAAAGCCAACCTTACTGCTCAGGAATGCCACTGTGCAAGTAAAAAGCCACCACACTGCTGTCACACACCTCTGCTTTTTAACTCTGCCCACGTGGAATGCCCATTCTGTTTGTTCAAGGCCTAACTGTCCTCTCCTGTGGGGTTGGTATTTCTAGATTATACACAGCACCATATATAGGTGATGGATTAGTACCTAATATGTCTACCGAAACCATGAGGCCCTCTCCTGCCAGTCCCTTTGTGTATCCCCAGCACAGCACAGGCCTGGCCCTCGAAGCAGCTGTTCATGAGCTGATGACTAAAGTAAGGCACTTGTCCCAGGTCACAAAGCTAGAAAGTGGCTGACACCAGCTTTGAACACAGGCTGGTCTGATCTGAAAACCTGTGCTTTTCTTCTAAATCATGTATAGCTGCAAGGCCAGCTCATCTGATTTTAAACTGTCCGTCTAACTTGGCTAAAGGCACCCAAATAATTCCAGATACTTGTGGAGTCTAAATTGATGCCTTTTGGGGTCGGTCATAAGACCTTTAGTTAAGAGATGTCACAGTTCATTTCATCCAAGCCCTCACAATGTTTTATTATTGTTTTGGACAGAGATACAGAGACAGAGAGAAGGGGGAGAGCCCAGAACAGTCTCCATAGTTGCACATCATAGGTTTTTCCACATAGTTTCATTCCACAGGTGCGTGCGGGGCTGCACAGGCCAGGAAATGGGCCAGGGTCTCACCCTGGTGAGAACCGAACTGGGGGGCACTCCCCAGATCAGCATATAGGTCCACTCGGGCCAGGGCTGGGATATGATCCTCTGTCCCTGGGGCTGTAAAGTGAGCGTTTAACCCACTGAACCATCCCGGCTTCCAGAGGTTGAGGGATCTGTAAACAAGCCTTGGCTAAGTCCACCTGTTCTTCAGTGGTACCCCTTCTGCTTGAACAGCACCACATGAATTCTATAAATTAAGGCATCATTGCCCCACCTAATTCCTTCCTCCTAGGATGTGTGAATACGTTGACCACCCCTACACGAACATTTCAAGTATCCTGTGATAATCAAGAATGCGTCCTACCTGCCTCCTCAAGTAAGCCTGCTCAGGGAGGCCTCCCCTAGCAGCACTGCCGGCCCTCACTGCACCTGTTCTCGTGAGCGGGACCCAGGCACAGAGCTTTGACTCCCTAATATCTAGAAACAAATGGCTCTTCAGTCCACCTCAGGTTTCCAAGGCCTGAAGGTCAGGGTTTGGGGGTGAAATTGCCCAACAAGGCTTCTCCAATGCCAGCCTTTCCTCACCAGCTAAGACCCTACAATGTGCACTATGTGCACTTTGTGCAAAAAGAAAAAACCTCGCACTATCGAGGTTAGTCAACTGACAAATTTTGACTATAGTGGTGTTATTTGGGCCATTTATCCTCATCATGTTCAAGAGATCAGGGCTCATTTTCACAGAGGTTGAGCTATGAGAAGTTTGATTAGGTAACTAATACTGGGAAGTAGTCAATAGAGTGCCCCTCTTGCCCATTTCAAACCAAATCCATTTAGATTTAAAAGCATTTCTAGGAGCAGCAGAAATACATTAAATAAATGTTTTTGTTGTTGTTGCAGGTGGTTAATACTACTCCATTTTTTTGTTTGTTTTTTTGGGGGGTAGGGTGGGGGTGGGGGGGCGGTGTCTCTGCTAGGATGCTGGTTATTCCACAGAAATAAAGGAGGAATCTGTAGAGAAACACCAGTATCCAGATTGTGAAGCCTGGAAGAAACTCCTTGCTGTTCAAGGGAATTAAGTGTTCAGTCCTAACACCTCTTTCTTTTTAAGTGAAAAGGCTTAAAATGTTTTTGGTATGGTTTTAAAAAAATAGGAGGTAAAAATCATCCTACCAATCAAAACAAATTCAGCTGAAAGTCATTCACCATAGGAGTCAGCTCAGTAATCATTATTACTTGATTCTTATAGCAAATAAACATATTCTCCCATTTAATCCTTAAATTTAGATTTAATTAATTCAAATCCAGGAAGATGTGAAAATTTCTATCAAGTGTTGGTATATAGACATTAAACTGTACTTTGAAAATAAGCAGCATGCTGCATTAATTTATTGGAACAATTCCTTATTCTATTTAACACTTGTCATAACACTTGTCATTAGCAGATTAAAGTTAGTTCTGCAGCACCATGAGGTATCTGGTATTCAAAAAAAGATTCCACTGATTAGCCCTGAAGTGGTTTAGCATCTCTTTTCCTCCTCAGTCTAAGCACATTACAGAATTCACACCATAGTGAAACAAGGGCAAATGCTATTCAATAGATTCATATAACCCTTACAAAAAACTTTTTCCTACATAATTATATTTTAATTATAAAATGCAGCTAGAATTAGATGAATCATAGAAAAATAGGGAAAAACAGTTTGGTCAACATATGTACTCTAACCTCAGCAGCATCCAAATAAGAATATAGCATGTTTCTTCAGGTGAATTCAGTTCATCTATTTTAGGCAGGAACTGTGCAGAATGATGATAGAGAATTAAAAACAAAAAAAACCCAGATGAATGCAAAAACACATCTTTATTATAGCAGTATATAAAACAAATATAACTTTATAAATGTTCATAACCACACCAACTATACATTATCATTATGACTGATGTTATTCAGCTCATTCAAATTTGGGGAATAGCTTATTTAAATCTTAAAATTCACTAACCTTCATAAAAACACGAGATTGAAATGTATGAACATGTTTTTGTTAATATAAAAACTTTTAATCTCCTGACTTTATTCATAGTCTCAGCAATTTCATACTTCAGTGAGTTAACCAAACTCAAGGCCTTTTATTACTAAGAGAACAGTTACACTTGCCAATGGCAGCAGCGTTAAGAGTTAATGAATAATTGATATGTGGTTAACACATTTTTTAACTAGTTCCTTCTTCCTTTAGAGCAAAAAGAACTTTCGCCTCAGCACCCAGTCCAGTCCCTACACACTATCCTTCGAACAACTTTCAAAGCACTCTAAACAGCCATTTCCATTTTAATAGTTGGGTGAGGATTGTACCCTTCAATCTGGAAGTCTTCAGCCATGAAATCATCAATTGTCTCAACTTTTCGAAGGATTTTGAGCTTCGGGAAAGGCTTTGGTTCTCGCTGAAGCTAAAGACAACATAAGACCATTATATTGCCATATCTGTACAATCTAATTCTGCTTCCTGCATCTTTTCATGAAACAAGTACACAGTATTTTATTAACCAGGTATTACTTTATACTGTAATACTGTAGATACCTTGTCCCTGGCTATGCAATACTGTTGGAGCATAACGGACCAACTCTCATACATGTGGAGAATGGAGGGTATTTTGTGGAATCATGGCATCAGGAGCCTGGTCGCTCACCAGGCATTAAGTGTTTATAATTGATTGCTCTTGGTAAATTTGTTAAGGATAGGGGTTATGTGAGTCCCATATCCCCATCCCAACTGTTCCTTGCAGAAAGGACAAAAAAAGATGACATTTGTTGATAACACAAGGGATGCAAGCCAGGATTCCTGGGATGAACAGAGAATGTGAACATAGGGTACAACCTCACATCATTCTGTCCAGCATGCTGGAGCAGACAGCCAGAGAGAAGGATCTGGATAAGCCCTCAAGTCACTCTAGTCAAACAGCCAAACTCCCCCAAAGGAAATACTTTCCAAACCTGGGTTTATTCTTGAAGCTTTTAGTTCAAAATTTTTATTCTTGGGATAGACACTCTTATATTTTTACTGCCATTTCAAATCATCTGTTGGCTGCTTTAACATATATTTTAACACTTTTAAAAGTTCAGATTTAAGTATTCTACTAGAATAAGATTAAGGGAAGACATTTACATTTATATTCTCCTTCTCTGGGAAGGTCCAAGATCCCCTGGTCTGAATGTGGCTCCCCATCCATGGTACTAGTGCTTAGTATCTCACAGCACCTGTCACATTATATGCCTATGGCTGTTGAGGCATGTGTCTGCCTTGTCCTTGCCCATCAGCTATCCCTAAAATAAAGCCCTAAAATGAAGTTGAAACAAGTCATCTTATCTCTGTCACAGCACTGAAAAAATGCCCATTACAAGAGGGATGTTCTATAAATCCTTTCATCAAGAAAAGGGACCAAACTTCAAAGTGTGACAGAATTCTTACCTGCATTTTCAGTGGCTCAATGTGATTCAGGTAAATGTGTGCATCTCCCAAAGTGTGTACAAAGTCACCTGGCTAAATCACATGGGCGGAAACAAAAGTTTTAGTTTCAATCCCTTTAAAATATACACACATACACACACACATTATATAGAATATGTAAACATCTCAGAGCTTTTCAGAGAATACAGAAATTTAACTAGGGTTGCTTTTAAGAAAACTAGCTTGTATTATAAACAACCTATATAAACCTGTTTATACAGACCACAAACCATAAAAGTTCCATGTAGAAAAGCCAGGATGACTCAGCGGGTTAAGCACTCACTTTGCAGCCCCAGGGACTGAGGATCGAATCCAGGCCAGTACAGACCCATATGCTGAACTGGGGTATCTTCCCATGTGGGAGGCCCCCAGCCCAGCTCCTGCCCTGAGCAGCCCTGCCCACCTGTGTGGAACTAAACCATGTCGAAAACTGATGATGTGCAACTACAGAGACTGCTCTGGGCCTTCCCCCTTCTCTCTCTCTCTCTTTCTGTCTCTATCAAAAACAATAAAATAAATCCTAAAAAAAAGTTTCATGTAAAGTTCCAAAGTAAGCCAGTTCATTTCTTATTTAAAACGAATCGGAATTCCCTGCAATTAGTGTTTTCATGTTAAGGAATCTAGGAGTTCAGTGATTTAGGATGGCAACAACCATGCCTTCCCAAGAGCAGCCCACCTTCAGGCCCGTGATGTGTGCGATCATGTAGGTGAGCAGAGCGTAGCTGGCAATGTTGAAGGGCACACCCAGGCCCATGTCTGCTGACCGCTGGTACAGCTGGCAGGACAGCTCACCGTTCACCACGTAGAACTGGCAAAGGGCATGGCAGGGAGGTAGGGCCATAAGAGGAAGATCTGAGAAGCCAGCAGAGGAAATAAGGAGGGGTGGTGGTTTCAAAGAACACAACTATATAAGCAAAGTAAAACAGGAGAAAAACAGAAGCCAACTCCCAAGATGGAGACCATAAGAGCCGCTAGGCCACAGTGACCTCATGACCTCCACCTTCCCATCATGGCAAAAGCAGACCATGCCAGTCCTAAGGATGCCATAGAGCCAACAGAGACCTGACCATAACAGGAGCCTTCTATGATGTACATTTGTAACTGAAGCAATGCTCTCCTATCTCAGCTGAAATCAGTTACTTGTGCTAAAAACTTCGTGACACCAAACTACAAGTACAGGAAGAATTCAAGGGCCATAGAAAACTAGTCTCAGGCACACCCTCGTGTAGTCAGTCTCTATTACAGATGCAAATATTCCTCTCTAGATATTTACTACACCTTCGTAATGTTTCATTTTACAACACAGGTGTTAAAAATGTTAATAACATTGGGGTGGAAGTGATCTGAAACTTCACTGGCCCCAATTTAAAACTATTACAATTTTGTGTTTCATAGGCAACTTAAAGCCCTTTCTGGAGTAAGTATAAATATACAAATTAAGATCACTTGCGTCCAATCCCATCCTCTGAAGGTGAAAATGGCCAAGTGTGACTTGCTCAACCAGCCACGCAGCTGGGGACAGTTCCCAGGGCATGCCTCCCATTGGAGAACCCTCCACAAGGTGACTGTACTTCTCTTTGTGCTACAGTTAGGACATGAGAGGATGACTAAGATGCTTTCAACCTTTTGGATTCCAAGCACACAGGATAATTCTTCTGTCATCAGGGTTGGTTTTGATAGTGTCAATCACTTTTTGCAGTTGGTCTACTCCTTGACCTGAATAATCTGTAGAATTATCAAAAAGAGAAAAAGAGGAAAAAGGCACACATTATCACAGAGACCTTAGAGGTCATCTATCACACTGCCCTTCCATACCCCCCCTAGGTTACAAGATATTCAGTGCACTCTATAAATTCCTCAGCTCTCATTTGGTTATGCTGAAATCATGACCTGGTCTGGGCTTCTAGGTCTATCCTCTGGAGCCACAACAAAGTCTTTCTACGTAAGAGTCCTTTAAATATTTGATTGGTCATGATGTCACCTCCTCCCTCTCCCCAGTGTCAACAATCTTCCTTCCAGGGTCCCCGAAGGGCATCATCTCTATACCCATCAACTATTCTTGTCATACTTCACTGATATTATCTAGTTTATCTATGTCCCCCGGAAGTACTAGGTCTGAAGTAGAATATAGCATTCCATACACATTCGTGATTAACAGAGGACTGTTGATTTCTATGACCTTGACTATCTTTCCAACATTCCCACTTAAAATTACAACTTAGAAGGTAAACGCCTACTGCTTTGTAGCATCAGGAAACCTCTCTAATCACTACACTTGTACTTTTCTCCCATTTCTGGTCTCTGGACTTTAATTTCTGGCTTTCCTTCTGAAATGGAACTGAAAGCTGAGAAGTACAGAGTTTCACTTCCACTTCTTCCACTTATTCATGTCAGACTATGTTCTAGTCCAGTACTTAATTTTTTGGAGAAAAACCTTGTCACAATCAGTTCCCAAAGATGGTAATATCAAAACTTTTTTAGGGAAGCCGGGATGGCTCAGTGGGTTAAGCGCTCACTTTGCAGTGCCGGGGACCAGGGATCGAATCCCGACCCCGGCCCGTGCGGAACCATATGCTGAACTGGGAGCTCCCCCAGTTCAGTTCTCTCTCTGTCTCTGTATCTCTCTCTCTGTCAAAAAACAATAAAAATAAATAATAAATAAATATTTAAAAAAAAAATCTAGAACAAAACTTTTTTAAAAAGATGAACTATGATGGAACAGTTCCATACCTTGACTGTGGTGATTACATATATCTTTTACACATGCTCTAAAATTGCATTACACATACATGCTAATGAATATGCACGAAACTGAAGAAATTTGATAAGCTCTGTGGATTTTGTTCATGTCAATTTATACAAGATGTTACATTTGGGGGAAACTCGGTGAAGGATACACCAACCTCTGCACATTTTTTGTTTTTGCAATTTCCTGTGAACCTATAATTATCTAAAGATTAAAATTTAAAAATAAAATGGATAAACTCTCTTAGTGAAGTCCAACAACTAAGCATTCATACAATATTAAACTAAGGGCATGATTTAATTAGCCACCTTATGTGAGGCTAAATAATTGAACACTATGCAGGATTTAAGGCATAATTAAGGTCGGGGAGTAGCCTCACATTCCGAGGATGTCCTAGGACAGAGATTGCATACTAACAACCTAGTTTACATGCAGAAAAAGTTTGGATCATACAGCACCTTTTTAAAGATTATAGCAAAGTTTATATAACATTAAATTTATTATTTTAATCTTTTTGAAGTGTGCAATCAGTGGCATTAAGTACATTCCCAATATGTGCAACCATCACCACTATCCATCTCCAGATCTTTTTTTTCATCTTCCTGAACTGAAACTCTATCCCCATTAAACAACTCCCCATATTCCCCCTCCCCATCCTCCAAACCAACCATCATTCTGTTTCCTATGAATATTTGCCTATTCCAGGTCTGCACTGCATTTTAAAACTCAGTAAGTTGCCAACATTCAAAAGATGTCAAGATTGCACATAAAATGCATATTTTAGATTTTTATTGAAGAATTCTGACATTAGGCCCACATTCTTCTAGCTGGCTGGAGGTAAGATGTGACTGTCCCCTTTAGATGAGACTCAGGCTCTCCAAGTTGCTGGTCTCCATCCAGCCAGTAAACTGTTACTTCCGGTGTGTGTGTCTATGTGTGTGTGCATGCACACACACATGCACACACCCCAAGGTACAAATTTGCTTTTATAATCCCTGACCTACAGACAGGTGGGGCAGGAAGGGTCAAGAACCAGGGCTGACTCTGATATTCAGCAAGTGGTGCCACTGAGTGACACAGGAAGGTGAACATCCAGGTATAAGATGCTTCTACCTAGCAGGGTGGGGAGGAGAGGGTGAACTGAGAACTATGCTATCACAGCAGCACCACCTACAGTGTGCTGAATGTCTTGGTCTTAAAAAAGGAAAGGGAGATCAAAGCCTCCACAGAGCAATTCACTGGCGTCTAATCCCCAAGGTGATCTTCTCACCTTATTCCCCAACACAGCAACTAACTGTGTCACTATTAATGCAACAAGGAAGTGTCCAGCATTCAATAATGCTAATCACCAAAGAGTGTGATCTGACTTCCATGAGGTGTAACTGTGGCTCCTGAATCTGAAATAGCCTCTCACAGGGTCAGTTACACATCAGCTCCCCAGACACTGCATCCCTCCATACACATTTCACTTGTTAAAACCATGGAGCAAACTCACTATGACACGTGCTCAGGAATGTGAGGCAGCACTGTTTTCCCACCTGAATCCTTATCTTTGTATTCTGCCCCAAAATGCCTCCACTGAAAGCCATAAACTGGGCCTAAATCCCCTTCTTCTCTGCTGGAGAATCCCAGGCCATCCAGGAAGTCACGGGACCCGTTGGCATCCCAGATTCTCACTCCCTTTGCTGACAGTTCTTTAGCATTTGTGGATCCCTGGAAGACATGCAAGAGCAAAGCAGGTGAATTCCTCATCCAGGAGGCGTCTGAGTCATCAGCGCTCATTCCTCAAGAAACTCCCAGCAAGCTGGCCTCTGGCCTGTATGACACACTGGCAACAGGCACTCAACACGCCTTATCTTTAAGCAGGCTGGTTCCAGCCCAAACGCTGGAGGTCCTACAGGACAATCTGACCCCTTCTGTGGAACTACCCACAACTCATTTTTTCTGTTCCCCACAACTAAGATTTCTAAACATCTCCAAGTCTAATTATTCCTACCCAATATAGTGGTTTTGTTTTTTAACCAAATGTGCTCTGTGTCTAAGTGTGATACCCAGAGTGAATAGAATGCCTCACGTGTGATTTGTTTGGTGTACCTCAGATCTGGGATATAGGATATTTCTGATTGGCCTCATTAGCACTAGCTTTTCTGACAAATGAATAAGTCACATATCTTATATGTGCCACTACTATGTTTACCCCAACCTATATTTGCAAAATTCAGGTGCTGTTGGTTTGTTTTGTTTTTGCCAAGTTTATTTCTCTTATATTTTGTCTTATTAGATTTGGCATTGGTCATCCTAACCTGTATCCTGATTATGTACCCAGGTCAACAACAGACCCCCCCAACATCATCTAGTATCTTCAGGTATGATGTGCCGTAATGGGTACAAGCAAGACTATGGTGCCATACAACCTGGACAGGCTCTGTGCCTGTCCACTAACCTCCCTTTTACCTTGATAAACCACAGCAACTCCTCCAAAACACCCTTCCAAAATACACGTTTGGTTGTCAGCAGAGGAAATTCATCTGGAAAACAGTATACCATATAATTTTAAGATGGGAAACTAGAACATGCCATCCAACTTTCTCTCTGGAAGTAAACTATCCCAGGACATTAGGCCCTGGAGTGACCACAAGAGCAACTGGAAAACTCCTGCAGAGTTGGTGACCTGGATCAGGATGCGGCTCCCAGGATACGGTGTAAGTCAGTGACACAATTCAAACGGAGACCACCGTCCTGAGCCCCTCACCCACCAGACACAGGAATTCCATACAGTGAGGTGGGGCAAGGGCCAGGCAGGGACACCCATGAGGCAGGGAAAGCACAACCATCAACGGCCCTGATAGTAGGACTTCTTAGCAGAGGTGTGAAGACAGCACAGTGTGCCCTGGGACAAAGCCTGAGGGTTCTCGGGGTTCTTCTGCCATTATCCTGCCAGGGAAAGCTTGCTCAGGACCTGGGGATAGTATATATCACACTGGTAAAAACTGAAGAATCGTTTTTAAAGATTTGCAAAGCAAATTAACTTCTACATTTTAAGTGTACCAAAAGCAGTAACTGTTTAAACACTTTATATGCTGGATCCTATTTAATCCTCAAACAGCCTTCCTTGAGGCACCTTCACAATCTACACTTTACAGGTACCGGGTAGGAATACATAAGTTTGCATCAAGCAATACAGAAATAAAAATATAAAAGTTTATCTCTAAATTCAGTACCTATTCAGTTGTATAGTTGATATTCTTCATGTAACAAGGATAGGTTTTTCAAGCACCTACTTTTATCTGTATTGCCTGAGCATTATTTCCTCCATTTTGAGCACAAGGGGAAGCTGAAAGCTAAAGAGGTTAAGTAGTAAGGTCTAAGCAAAAGGGCTGGAGTAAAAACGAGTTCTCTGGCTCATTGAAGGCCACTGCACTTGGAGCTGCAGGAAGGTGGATCCCTCTGCTCAACTGTCCCAGGCAGTTCAGGCACTGTAGGCTGTTATTTTCCAGTCTCCAGAAGGGGTGTAGGGTTTCTCACCTGACCACAGTTAATCTACTTCACCAATAGCGGTTCTCTCCACTCGAAACAACCGTCCAAACCTGTGTCAAGGGTGTATGTCCTATGGCCACCCCTACCCCACCCCTTTTTGTGGCTTTGTCCCCTGAAAATCTGACCAGAACAACCCTCCAGGAGACACTTCTTCCCAGGAGGCATTTACTTTAAAGGGAAAGACAAAGAACTTAGAATTTCTACTTGGACTCTCGAGCTCCTGCTTGAAGGTGTAAGAAAAGCTGGTTCATGGGATCAGACAGGAAAACTCAGGAACCACAAGTTCCCGCCCTGCCTCTCAGGTCTCTCCTGCCGTCGTTGCCCCGCCCACATAATATTGGCTCCAATTTTGAAAAACTCTTGAGAAGCGGAAAGGGCGACACAGGAAGAGGCGAAGCAACAACCGGGACCGCTAACCAAGCCATAGGACTAGCCCAGGCAGATCCTCGACCAACTCCACTATGGGGCACACACTACCGGGTCGTGCCCGCTTTGTACAACGGGACGACAAGACAGTCCTTGGACCCAATTGGACCTGCAAGACTTCCCCTCCCAGCTCTCACTCCTGTCCGTGTGCCCCTCGAGCCACGGTTTCGGCGTCTGTTAAGTTAGACTACGGATGGGATTGAGAGGTTAGGGCTAAGCGCTGCCCACAGGCCGGGCCTCTCCGCAGTGCGGCTCCGCGCCCACCGAGGCGCGCGCCCGCCCCTGCCTCTGGCTCAGCCGCGGTTCACCTCTCAGGCTGTAGCGCGCCTGCATGCCGAACACCGACAGGGTGCCGGTGCCGGTACGGTCATCCTTCCGGAAGCCGTAACGGAGGATGTGCTCGATCTGCCCCAGGTACTGCAGCTCCCCGTGGGGCGGCGGCTCGACGTCCGACTTCTGCGCGGCGGGCGGCGGCGGCGGGCCCGACAGCTCGGAGCCGGCGGCAGGCATGACGCCGGCGCGGCCGCAGGAGCGGGACAACAGCGAGAAGGAGGCTGATCCCCTTCCCGTGTCCTTTCCCGCCGCCTCTTCGGCGACTCCGCCTCTTCCTGCTGGGTGAGGTCGGCTCAGCCCCGAGCCCGCAGGATCTTGCGCCCCCTCGCGTCCCGGCAACGCGCAGAGCCGCGGGCGGGGCAGCCCCGCTCACCCCGCACCCGACACGGTCCCCGCCATCCCAAGCACGCACAAGCCTCCGAAATCCGGGCTCAGTTACCCCATTTAAAAAGTTAAGAACCTTGGACTTAGAAAATAACCCTAAGGCCTGTATCTTGGTGCATTGGCCGAGAAAGGCCGCTCTAGTTGGAAAATGTCGGGATAGACCGCGCCATTCACTAATCGAGGGGAGCCTGGAACAGTCCCCACGTGTCCGTAAAATCTAAAGCAAAACTGTTATTTGAACTACGCTTTCCTGCAACTGAGAGGTGGATGCTAACAAGTGGTTTGCGTTTCCATTTCCACTCATCCTCACTGAAGGCCAGCAGCTGGAGCAGGTGGAATAAGGCAGCTTTTTTAGATGATTAATGACAACCAGACGTTTTCAAGTTTTTAATAGCAAAAATTTCAGTTTTAATGAAATGTTTATAACATAAACGTTAGTGGGTGTAACTAGTTGATAATTTAAAATGTACTAATACAGGCAACAATCTTTTGAATCAACTGTATTGAGCGCATAATAAATGCTCAAATATTTTGTTGCTACATCTGGGGTTACAAAGAATAAGATGTGGGATCTGTCTGAAATATTAAACATTTCTTGCTCTTCAATAAACACATTTTTTTTTCTTGTTCTGGTTATTTCAAGTTTATTCTCTGCAAATTTCTGGATTCTTTTGCAGCAATGTCCAACCTTTTGACTTCTCTAGTCCACGCTGGAAAAAGAATTGCCTTGGGCCACACATACTATACACTAACACTGACGAAAGCTGATGCGCTAAAAAAAAAAAAAAAGCCACACACGAAAATCTCATGTTTTAAGAATTTGTGTTGGACTTCATTCAAAGCTGTCCTGGGCTGCACGTTGGAAATGCCTGGGTTATATGGTCAACAGTATTGTAATTACTATATATGGTGTCAGATGCATTCTAGGTTTATTAGGGTGATAGATGGGAGGGGTTTAGAGGTCAGGGTGAAAAGGTGAAGGGATTAAGTACAAATTGGTAGTTACAAAATAGTCATGGGAATGTAAAGTAAAGCATAGGAAATACAGTCAATAATATGGTAATGAGTGCAAGGTGTGTACTAGACTGGTCAGGGGGGTCACTTCTTAAATTGTATAGATGTCTGGCCACTATGCTGAATACCTCAAATTAATGTAAAATAATATTGAATGTCAACTATAATTGAAAATTTAAAAAGGGATAAAAAGGTGAAGGGGAATAAGAGGCTCAAATGTCCAAGTATAAAACAAGTAAGCCATGGGCATGCAATGTTCGGCATAAGGAATGTAGCCAATAATATTGTGATAGGGTGATATGGTGTCAGATGATTGCTGGACTTATCATGGTGATCAGTTTTTTAGATATAAAAATGTTGAATATGGTATACACCTGAAACTAATAATATTGTATGTTAGCTGTGCTTTAATAAAAATCTTTTTTAAAGTGTTGGTACTATTAAGTAAAGGAAAACAGGAAAGTAACATTTTTGAGAGCCAACTATGAGTCAGGTACTTGATAATATTCCTTATGTATACTAGCTATCATTTATTCATGCTTATTATGAATTATTAACTGTAGTTCTCACAACTACGCTCAGAAAACAACAACAACAAAAAAACCTTACTTTATCACTTTATAGATAAAGATACTGATGTTAGAGAGCGTAAGGATATTGTCCGTAAGGTCGGTGGGCCTCAGTACCCCGGGCAAATAGGATGTGGCAAAGGGGACTTTCCAAGTGGCTGTAACCTGACTGGGAACTTTCGAAGGTGGGACTTCCGTTGGCCACCTGATCCGCCTCTCCCCCACCCCAGAGCCCTATATAAATTGCTCCCTCCCTTCCTGGGGCGCGCATTCTTCGGCCCCCATCTTTTTCCTGGGACAGAAGAATGTTGTCCAGGAGCCCCCACGCCCCCAATAAAGATTCGCATTTGATTAGCCACTCGATCTCTCGTGTCGCTTCCTTACATTGTCTAAAGTCACACACCTAGAAAATACAGCAGCCAGGATTAAAATCTAGGTCAGCATTCACGTAAAATTTATTCACTGCCCAGCTGTTTTATGCCTGATCTCTCTCCTCTATTCAGTCTACAAGTTTTGTTAACTCATTGACTATAAAATAGTCAGATTCCCTTCACAACTTATTTTTTGGCTCCTTCTCTGTCAAATATGTCAAATGTATGTCTGAATAGGCTTTATTTGAAATTTACTGTATATTATATCTAAGATTTGATCAATAACATCCTAGTTTTTAATAGCCTTCAGTTATGATAATTAAGGCCTTATCTTTATTTAGAGTTGGTTATATTCAATCGGCTGCCTCTGGACTCCTAACATTCTCTGACAAGCCTTTCTATTAAACACCTCAAGAATGGGTAGAAAATGTTTTAAATATTTTGAGTCCACTCTTTAATTATATTTATTTTTATAATTTGAAAGACTACACATATCACCAATATAATCTTTAGTGACATATACTGGCAAATGAGTCTCCTATTGTTGCATTGTACTAAGATTTGAATTATGAGGTTATGAAAGGGTCAGCCAAAAACATCTGTGTTTTTAATAAAATATGTATGGCCTTATTAAAAAAGAGTGCTGTTCTATAATTTTTTTAAATTTTTTTTTTGACACAAAGAGAGATACAGAGACAGAGAGAGAATTGAACTGGGGGCACTCCCCAGTTCAGCATATGGGTCTGCACGGGCCTGGGCCAGGATTCGATCCTTGGTCCCCGGCGCTGCAAAGTGAGCGCTTAACCCACTGAGCCATCCCAGCTTCCCCTGTTCTATAAATTTTAAAAAGAAACTATGCAGTACACCCATGTTCATAGCAGCATTATTCATTATTCACAATGGTCAAAGGTGGAAACAACCCAAGAATCCATTGACAGGTAAATGAATAAACAAAATGTGATACACACATACAGTAGAATAACATTCAGTCTTAAACAGAAAGGAAATTCTGACATATGTGACCACATGGATGAACCTTGAGAACATTATGTTAAGTGAAATAAGCCTGTCACAACAGGACAATAGTATATGATTACACTTATATAAGGTACCTACAGTAGTCAAATTTGTTAAGACATAAAATATAATAATGGTTGCAAAGGGCTGGGAGGAGGGAGGAATGGGAAGTTATGGTTTAATGGGTACAGTTTCAGTTTGGGAAGATGAAATAGTTCTGGAGATAGATGGTGGTGATGTCTGTACAACACTGTGAATATACTTAATGACACTGAACTGAACATTTAAAAATGGTTAAATAGTAAATTTTGTTATGTATATTTTACTACAATGAAAAAAAAACCTATTTGGGAAGGTATAGCATAGGACTTTACTAAACAAAGGAATGAATTACAGATATTTTAAAAAAGTCAATTACTATTGTTTTATTTTTTATTGTTTTGACAGAGAGAAACAGAGAGAAGGGGGAGGGCCGAGAGCAGCCTTCATAATTGTACATCGTTAGTTTTTGATATAATTTCACTTTGCAGGTGGACTGGGCTGCCCAGGGCAGGAACCAGGCTGTGGACCTCCCACATGGGAGGCACGCCCCCTCAAGCTGGGGGCCTCCTACATGGAAAGCACACACAGGGCAGGAGCCAAACCTGGGCCCTCGCACATGGGAAGCTGGTATGGTGAGAACCAAACTGGGGGCACACCTCAGTTAAGCAAATGGGTCTGCACAGGTTGGGTCCAGGATATGATTCTTAGACCCCGGAGCTGAAAGACGAGCACTCAACCTGCTGAGCCATCCTGACATCCCCTAAAAAGTCAATTATTATATGTTAAATTCAAAAGCAAATTGGAAGAAAATCTAGAAAGTGATATATATATAGTAGAAGTGATAGAACACAGACACCTTGGTGATTTAATATTTATTTAATACATTAATACGTAAAGACCTATTAATGTACTATAGAATATAGTAATATGTATACTTGATTCTTTTAAAAAGCAATTTTCATTATAATTCAATTTGAACAGCTATTAAACTGCCATTCAACACAAGAAAATTAACAGTACTCCATAATATATAACTGACATATATTCCTGCAACTATATTTATTGTATTATCCTATGTATTTCAGAATTTTCCAGTCTCAGCTGAAGATTTAATTCTACTTGCTTGGTATAGGATGCATCAGATCTTCTCACCTTTTGGGGAAAAAACCAGAGAGCTGATTCTTGGTGGTGAGCACATAATGCAATGCATAAACAATGTACTGTAGAACTGTACACCTAGAAACTATGTAATTGTTACCAACCAATGTCACCCCCAATAAATTTAACAATAAAAAGCAGCAATAATCAAAACATTAATAAATTACTTATAGACTGAGTGTATTTTTTATTGGAATAAAAATCCAGAATGAGTAATGAGATAAATACTCTTGGCTTTTGAAAAATTAATGTACAGCAAAATAATAGAAAACCCATATGTATGGATATTTTTAATAGCACTATTTAAAGGGATCCTCACAGTTCCCCTGGTTTGATTAACTTCTATGGTGGACCCTGCCTCATGGGAAACTAAAGCATTTATTCTGCACTTTACATACACACAGTGTTTGCTCAATAAACTTTTGTTGCTTGCCATTGTTGACCTTGAGAAGGAATATATCTGCTGAGGACTCCCATGGTTAATTGGGTCCAAATTTCTAACCAGAATCTAGCAGCCATTGCTGACAGAGATCTCTCATGCACAATGCACATCAGGGAAAAGCCACAGACTGAGCAACCAAGCCCCCTGCATTAGTTCCTGCAGTCTGAGCTGACCCTCATAAAGGAGTTCCTGGAATCACAGTTCAACCAATTGTCTGAGACCTGCCCCATCTTGGAGCTGAGCAGCTATATTCTTTCTCCTTTGCATCTTTACTGATCAATCTCGGCAGCTCCATAACAACCAATCAAAACACGAGATTCCAACCAATAAGGACAGTGCTCTTTGGACCAATAAAATTGTGCAAATTTGGATTACTCCTCTGCATAAAAATGGACCAATCAGGGACCAGGGTAGGTACTTTCTGTACATAAGCGAGCCTCCCCTTTGTCTTAGAGAAGAGCACTCTGTTTTCATGAGAGTTTTCATCTCCCCTCAACTTTGCAAACTATTCACCTGAATAAAGTTATCATTTTACCCTACCCCAGACTTGGAAGTCCTGTTGGCATTGAATTGGTGGCAGCGACCTTTTGTTGACACAATCTATTACTTTATTCAATGAGTTTTTTATGTGTTCTTTCATGATGATAATGTAGTTAAGAACCAATCAAGAAATGCATATTGAATACGTGGATATGCAAGGCATTCTATTACAGCCTATAACTATTTATCACAGTTCTGGCAGCTGTGAAACTTTGGGATAAGGAAATAAAACACTCCACAAACCAGCCAGGGAAGTCAGGCACGCAGGAAGCTAAATTACTAAATGAGAATTCCAAAAGAGGGTTCTAGATATATGTTTCATCCTATACAATTGCTCCTAACCAATATTCACGTGATTGGAAAAGACAGGGGTGATTTCTCTCCCCTTCTTTCCTGTTATTTTCCTTAGCATGTTTCTCTTTCACTGTTGGTGGGTTTGAGACTCTGATGCATTGATCTAATCAGAATACTGACAAAATCTTATCCACTGTATTGAATAGGATGCACAATAGGAGAAATTCAGTTAGTAAGCAAACTTGGGAAAATGTTCAGTCTGTTGAATAATCATAAACATAAAAGTTATAACAGTAAGATAATAATTTTTATCTGTGAGGTTTTAAAAATTAAAATGCTAGTTAGGATATGAGAAACTGGTACTTCAGAGATTACCGCTTTCAAATTTGGCAATATATATCAAGACCAATAAAACATTAACCTTTAAACACCTAATTCTTCGTATTATGTGCCCATCACTCAGTATCAGCTCCCCTTCCATCACCTTATATCTAGTGCCCACTCCCACCTCCCCCCACAACTGTCCCCCCACTCCTCCCCCCTATCCTGGTAACCACCAAACCATTGAGTGTGTCCATAATGCTGGTGCCCTCTCCCACCTTCCCTCCCTCTCTCCCTCCCTCCTCCTCCCCCTCCCT